>QNTS01003977.1:9560-29167 GCA_003317085.1 Hucho hucho
GAGAAAGAGAGTGCAGGAGAGAGAGAGAGTGCAGGAGAGAGAGAGAGTGCAGGAGAGAGAGAGAGTGCAGGAGAGAGAGATGATCTCCCACCGTCCCATGCTATAAAAACTCCTGATCTTCGTGCAAAAAATAAACAGTGCCATTATTGACTATGAAAATAGCCACTATCTCATGTGAGATGGAAAATGGGTGGCCATGAAACATTTACACTGCTCTGTGATGATTCCAATGTTGCACAATACGTTCCCTCCTTCCCTCCCTCCTGTGATTGCGTAAAGGAGTGAAATGAAAATGAGAGTCTGAAAAGATCATCACTTATTGGGCCACCAGCACCGGTAGTTTGTCAGGGTGACCGTTGTGGTGACCCTGGTGACCGTGAAGACAGTGGTCTGGGCAACTGGACAAGTGTTCAGTTCCTGTCTGCCAGCCCCTTATAAACATGGGAGAGGGAAGTGAAGTGGCATGGAGAAGGGAAGAATGTGTAGAGTGTGTAGGAGATCAAAGCACCAGACCCCAGGGTGGTGGTGGTGTGTTGTGGTGAGCAGCAGGGGAGCTACCGCTGCACAGTCAGTAAATCTCTGCTCAATTTCAAGTGTGTTTCAACTGTGATTTACAATAACAACGCCACTCCCAGTTCCCTGGTGGAGGCTAGCTAACACCATGGTCCCTTTCATGGCAAACTGCTGAGTGCCGAGACCTGCACATCAAAAGACAAATCTGCACTGAAAAGAAGGCAAAATTGTATTTTATATATCAACTGATCATGAACATGGATGGTAAAACTGAAATAGCTGTGTCATGGACGGTCTAGCTGTGTCATTGGTGTCCTTTGTGGCCATTTTCTTGTCTAGGTTATTGTGAATGTCTGGTGTTGTGTTCCGCCCCTGCAGTGTGTCTGAGCTGTCTGTAGACTGCACTGCTCCAGGCTGTCGGCAGAGTGTGAGATCTAGACCCTCACTGTCTCCCTGTCATCTCCTCTCACAGCCTTTGTTATTTTACGATACGCACATTCCACCACCCTGTCACTCTGTCTGTCACACAAGCAAACATAGACACACACCTCATACACACTCACAGATATCCCTTAGTCATCTTCACATTAGTTTTCCCTCTTAACTGAGGGGTACTCTATTTAACCTACTGAGCTGAGCCGAGCTGTACTTCACTGGCCTGGTTACCATCCGTCATAGTTGCTGGAACTGTGCTGGAAAGGACAAAGTGGAAAGAAAATATCCGAGCCAGCACAGTACGGCACAATAGTGTGAAAAGGACCAGGGTGTGAAGGAGAGTGCACGGGGGCCATAGAGGGGGTTTGTCTGGTCTGGATAGCAGAGAGAGATAGAGAGAGAGAGAGGGAGCAGGAGAGAGAGAGAGAGATTAAAGCTGTGCTCTTGTTATGGCCTGACCCTGATCCTTGTTATCTGATGACCCCAACATTGACTCCTGCAGTCAACCAGCCAATCCTTCCATGAGAGAATACAAGATAAGGAAGTGGAGAGGGGAGCGATGTGTGTGTTTGACACATGTTTCGGCACAAAAACTATTTTGTAAACACACTTATACAAACAAATCCTGCATGCAGTCATCCCTGTCACAAATACACCAAGTGAGAAAGACACGCACACACAAGCACACACACACACACACACTGATCCTCTGCTCTATCTTTCAGGTAAACAACCCGGCAGTGTACGTGCAATCTCCTGGAGGTGAGATTCCAATAAGCTCACGCTTGACCTGCTTACTGAAAGGATATTTTACCCTCTACTGACCCACTTCACTTCTTTCAACTCCTCTGCATCCATCCTTCATCTATTTCCTTTCCTTATTTTCACCTTTTTCACCCGACTCCCTCAGCTCCCCCATCCTCACACATCATTTACTATCCTCCAAAACACCACCCTCCACCCTCTCCTTCCCGAAACCTTCAGGGTAGCAACAGTCTGCATGAGTGCATTTGGGAGCCCAAGCGTTCCTTTCTTCGGGGTGTCCTGCTGAGACGTGCCAATGCTGTGAAACATCTGTGCTCCAATTTCTTTCTCTTTTATCTGAGTACCCATGTAGCTGTCTCTAAGACTGGCCATCCAGTTAGTAGGCTACATACTGCAGGTCAACCTACGTGTCCAGATGTTGCACAGCTGGAGCGGGAGGACATGCAAACAGTATTCAGCGACAATCTTACACATCAAGCGCGCACACACACACACACACACCCACCCATACGTGCACAAACACACACACACACGGGGGGGGGGAGAAAGGCACACCGCCATAACCATTGATCTAAACCTGTGAGTATTATTAAGCATTTGAACTCACACACAGGTCAAAGAATTAGCTGGAAATGTCAGTGTTGGGTTTCTCTACCAATGACAAGGGGAGACACTGATGGCTGCCATGTGGTTTCAGATGTTGCCCTTGCCCTCTCTGATGCTTCTGAATATAATAGAGCCCCATCCATGACTGTCACCTCTCATGCTTAACTGAATCCTAATCTCATGCTATTGTTCCTGTTTATCTGTGCTTGCTGCTCACGCCTGTTTAAGACCTTATAAGTTGAGAAGGACGGGTGAAAATGTCTGGGGAAATGCATCTATTATTATTCCAGTTGTTAGGAATTATTGGTTTACATCTCGCACGTTCGTAACGCCCTGGACCAGAGCTGGCTAGTAGATAGCTGACAAGCTCATGTGTGCATAGTGGCACCCCAATTAAAAACACACAGGCTTGCCTTTTGGTAGTTAATAACTCCAATGTGAAACATGCTTGCTATAGCATCCTTAGCTGGCCTTGAAAATGTTAATCAGTTCTTCATCAAAATCGTCCGAATCGCACATGCCCACAGTATGAGAGTTTATTCAATCCTTTGATTGGATGGGAAAGATGTCATTTGCTACTGCAAGACATCTGATTGGTTATCTGTTAATTTGTCCTATGTGGTATGCCATACTTATAGGCTGTCTATTGACGTTGTTTAAAAATATATATATTTAACAGAGCCGGGTGTGTTTTCTAGAGGAGGACTAAAAATAGCCGTCCTCACATGAGGGGGGTGCTATTGAGATTAGACCGTTTCAGAACAGTGTTTTTAAACAGATATTTCTCATAGATGTATCTAAAAATATTAAATGTTTCCAATGACCAGCCTCCTCCAATATGTACAGTTATTTATTTTTCAACCAGACACACACAGAGAACGAGAATCTAAGCTGACTGACAAGAGTTGTATGACAGCACAAATGACAGGTCCTGTTTAGGAAAACATTATCTCTGAGTTATCATGTTCATAGAGCCTAGTTTAATAATGTGCTGATGAGAATGTGTTTTCATACTGGCACTTCAGCAAGGCTCCGTAAACACAGGGCCTAAGCTCCAGGAATCCCCAAAACTCATGCCCCCCAACCCTGACCTCGTGTCCCTCATCTCCCAATCCCTGTGTCCATACCGTCCCTCACCATAGAGCTCTCTGGACCTCCCTGCCCTCCTCATTTCTTTCTCCACCCTGTCAGAGGGAGAGAGGTGATGGCAGAGTCACACACGCTGAAATGGAACATAATAGACATGACCCAATACACCAGTAGAGTAACCAACACACAGACCCACAACAACACATCCACACACTCACACACATGAATAAAATGGAACATGGGAACAGTCTATTGAGTCCAGGCTATAATAATCGGGGTAACTCTATACTCCTGAGAGAGATTCCTGGGCAGAAGGGGTGGAACCCTTTAACATTGACTACACACTGAGAACCACTGCACCACAGAGACATCTCACTCATACCCACAGAGAGCTCTGCTAGGAAAATAAATAGACAGATCATATACGTTCAGAGAGACTCCCCTCACACAACCACACAGAGAGAGAACACAAAGACACACAGAGAAAAACACTAACAAAGGACACACAGGAAGCAAACAGAAGATGGGTACAACAAGACCTGCCAATTATAAAATATGTATAATAATAATGTGCCTGTAATGAAATCTGGTGTTATAAGGGGCATCACATGGATTCATGTACACATCATGTACATAACTAACAAAAGCACATACGGTTTCATTTGTGAGGGGGGAAACAAAGCGCCCTCCATGTGGTGTGGACAGTGAGGTGAACCTCACCCCACAGCGAAGAGATCAAATGTTTCTACCAACTACAAGTCTACTGTGGTAAAAGAACGCCAGATGATCAGGTTAGAGATAGGAGAGGAAGGTAACACTAGAGGTATTTATGGAGGAGGGGGAGCAGGGGGACCTGTTTTCCCACATGACCTGTGAACAACAGACAGACAGAGGGAGAGGGAGAGACAGAGACAGAGAGAGAGAGAGAGAGAGAGAGAGAGAGAGAGAGAGAGAGACATGTGGCATGACCAACACTTAAGCCACTAATGGGTGATTTGGAGTGAGGAGAAGATCAGCAGACGTCCAAGCGACAATGTTTACTCTGTCTGTTAAGGGGTATGGGGGGAACAAACACCTGGCAATGACACACACACACACCTCCTCTACAACCAGCAGCACACACAGCCTGCTGTCTTTATTTTTTTATTTAACTAGGCAAGTCAGTTAAGAACATATTCTTATTTACAATGACGGCCTACCCCGGCCAAACCGTCCCCTAACCCGGACGACGCTGGGCCAATTGTGCGCCGCGCTATGGGACTCCCGATCACGGCCGGTTGTGATACAGCCGGGATCAAGCCCGGGTCTGTAGTGACGCCTCTAGCACTAGTGCCTTAGACCGCTGCGCCACTCGGTCATATTGCTCCATTGATTGAATCACACAGTACCTCAGGATACTTACTGATGGTTAATGGCACAGGTTTTAGTGATTTTTAGTGGCTGGAAGCAGCTGTAGCTGAGGCCTCTGGCTGGGATGCCTGTTCATCTACAGTAACACTATTGATTTGAACATCCAGAACTCATATTGACAATTCTCAGAACATGCCCTATGCTGTATTCATAAAATAGAGTGCAGAATATGGTGTGGAACCACGATCACATGCAAGCATGCAAAGCCCCTTGTGCTGTGTCCTGTTCTCTCATGTTCTGACTGTTTGCAGCACTACCCTAGTACCACGATAGAACCAAAAATAGGAGTATGGTATGTAGTATAACTGCTTTGTGGTAAAGCATATTGGCGCTAGAAAGGTTACTGGTGAACCTAAACTAAAACGAGGCCATGAGCTAAGGCAAAAATTACCCTGCAACCCTTCTGTCTCAATCATCAGTTGAGAAATATGTCGCTCTGGAGACTAACGGTGACAAAAGTGTTGCAGAACCAAAAATAATTTCCAAATCCTTTGACCTGAATGTGAATACTCAGAGTATCATTATGCATGCCATTGTCACCATCAGGTCTCATTGTATCACAAGAATTGGTTACAGATGCACATGGCTTAAGGAACATTCACAGTGCTAACTTTGGGTACTTTGAAGCATCTGTGGCGGAAAGAGGAAGGCTTATGTCCAGGCTTTGAGGAGCAACTCTCTGACTTCAGAAGAGGAAGTGATGCGAGTAAGAGATCCTTCCCCTGCATTTCTCTTTACATCTCTATTTCAAATCAAAACAAGGTAATATTAACAGGAATATACAGTGGATTTCACCCAGCAATCCTCATGCAGAATAGAATAGTAACAAAATATTTTCGTAGTATTGTCTCGCCTGCTCTTTGTGCAAGCCAGTTTAACCCTAATTGAAATTCCCATACATGATGTTGACAACATCCTTGCATCTGTAAACACTGTAGAAAATAGGTTAAATGTATATCATTTAGCCATGGAAAGTCCCCTTTCGCTGAAATAGAGCATGAGAACAGTTACGCTTGACTGCTGTGATGACTTCCCTAGTGAAGGCTGGCCAGCATCTAAAAGTAGAAACAAAAGAAACTCAGATCCTCAGATCCTCTAATACCACTCTGCCTTGTTGGGTCTGAGGAGGAATGGAGATGAGTTGAAGAGTCACAATATCTTCTCTTACTCAATGGGACATTTTGCTTGCTAGCAGTCCTGGGATAACTATACTTTTAAATATGCTAAATCCATTGATTAAGGCCTAATGAATGTATTTCAATTGACTTATTTCCTTATATAAACTAACTCAGTAAAATCATTGCATGTTGCGTTTATATTTTTGTTCAGTATATACAGTTGAAGCCGAAAGTTTACATACACCTTAGCCAAATACATTTAAACTAAGTTTTTCACAATTTCTGACATTTAATCCTAGTAAGAATTACCTGTCTTAGGTCAGTTAGGATGCCCACTTTATTTTAAGAATGTGAAATGTCAGAATAATATAATAATATATATTATTTCTTTAAAGTTTTATTTCTTTCATCACATTCCCAGTGGGTCAGAAGTTTACATACACTCAATTAGTATTTGGTAGCATTGCCTTTAAATTGTTTAACTTGGGTCAAACGTTTTGGGTAGCCTTCCACAAGTTTTCCACAATAAGTTGGGTGAATTTTGGCCCATTCCTCCTGACAGAGATGGTGTAACGAAATCAGGTTTGTAAGCCTCCTTGCTTGCACGCACTTTTTCAGTTCAGCCCATAAATGTTCTATAGGATTGAGGTCAGGGCTTTGTGATGGCCACTCTAATACCTTGACTTGGTTGTCCTTAAGCCATTTTGCCACAACTTTGGAAGTATGCTTGGGGTCATTGTCCATTTGGAAGACCCATTTGCGACCAAGCTTTAACTTCCTGACTGATGTCTTGAGATGTTTCTTCAATATATCCATATACTTTTCTTTCCTCATGATGCCATCTATTTTGTGAAGTGCACCAGTCCCTCCTGCAGCAAAGTACCCCCACAACATGATGCTGCCACCCCCGTGCTCCACGGTTGGGATGGTGTTCTTCGGCTTGCAAGCCTCCCCCTTTTTCCTCCAAACATAATGATGGTCAGACCAGAGGACATTTCTCCAAAAAGTACGATCTTTGTACCCAAGTCTTCGAAAGCCAAGTTAATAAACAGATCACTGACCATTTCGAATCCCACCGTACCTTCTCTGCTGTGCAATCCGGTTTCCGAGCTGGTCACGGATGCACCTCAGCCACGCTCAAGGTACTAAACGATATCATAACCGCCATCGATAAAAGACAATACTGTGCAGCCGTCTTCATTGACCTGTCAATCATCGTATTCTTATTGGCAGACTCAACTGCCTTGGTATCTCAAATGACTCCCTCACCTGGTTCACCAACTACTTCTCAGACAGAGTTCAGTGTGTGAAATCGGAGGGCCTGTTGTCCGGACCTCTGGCAGTCTCTATGGGGGTACCACAGGGTTCAATTCTCGGGCCGACTCTTTTCTCTGTATATATCAACAATGTCGCTCTTGCTGCGGGTGATTCCCTGATACACCTCTACGCAGACGACACCATTCTGTATACATCTGGCCCTTCTTTGGACATTGTGTTAACAAACCTCCAAACGAGCTTCAATGCCATACAACACTCCTTCCGTGGCCTCCAACTGCTCTTAAACGCTAGTAAAATCAAATGCATGCTTTTCAATCGTTCGCTGCCCGCACCAGCCCGCCCGACTAGCATCACTACTCTGGACGGTTCGGACTTAGAAATATGTGGACAACTACAAATACCTAGGTGTCTGACTAGACTGTAAACTCTCCTTCCAGACTCATATTAAACATCTCCAATCCAAAATGAAATCTAGAATCGGCTTCCTATTTCGCAACAAAGCCTCCTTCACTCACGCCGCCAAACATACCCTCGTAAAACTGACTATCCAACCGATCCTAGACTTCGGCAATGTCATTTACAAAATAGCTCCAATACTCTACTCAGCAAACTGGATGCAGTCTATCACAGTGCCGTCCGTTTTCTCACCAAAGCCTTTATACCACCCACCACTGCGACCTGTATGCTCTAGTCGGCTGGCCCTCACTACATATTCGTCGCCAGACCCACTGGCTCCAGGTCATCTATAAGTCTATGCTAGGTAAAGCTCCGCCTTATCTCAGCTCCAAAACCAGTTACAAATCGTAGTCTGGCTTTTTTATGGCCGTTTTGGAGCAGTGGCTTCTTCCTTGCTGAGGGGCCTTTCAGGTTATGTTGATATAGGACTCGTTTTACTGTGGATATAGATACTTTTGTACCTGTTTCCTCCAGCATCTTCAAAAGGTCCTTTGCTGTTGTTCTGGGATTGACTTGCACTTTTCGCACCAAAGTATGTTCATCTCTATGAGACAGAACGCGTCTCCTTCCTGAGCGTTATAACGGCTGCGTGGTCCCATGGTGGTTATACTTGTGTACTATTGTTTGTACAGATGAACGTGGTACCTTCAGGAAATTACTCCCAAGGATGAACCAGACTTGTGGAGGTCTACAATTTTTTTTCTGAGGTCTTGGCTGATTTCTTTTCATTTTCCCATGATGTCAAGCAAATGCGGCACTGAGTTTGAAGGTAGGCCTTGAAATACACCTCCAATTGGCTCAAATGATGTTGATTAGCCTATCAGAAGCTTCTAAAGCCATGACATCATTTTCTGGAATTTTCCAAGCTGTTTAAAGGCACAGTCAACTTAGTGTATGTAAACTTCTGACCCACTGGAATTGTGATTCAGTGAATTATAAGTGAAATAATCTGTCTGTAAACAATTGTTTGAACAAAGTAGATGTCCTAACCAACTTGCCAAAACTATAGTTTGTAAACAAGAAATTTGTGGAGAGGTTGAAAAACGAGTTTTAATGACTCCAACCTAAGTGTATGTAAACCTCCGACTTCAACTGTATATTTTAACAACTTGCATATAAAATACCTTAAAAAAGTATGTGTTTTTCTGAGAGGTATTCAAAATACTTTTAAAAGTGATTTGTTTTTCTGAGACCTATATTTGAATATCAAAGGAAATAATTGCCTGTAGTTGATTTTCTACCTCGAGTATTTGGACTACCTCGAGTATTTGAAAAGTTGGTATTTTCTAACATACTACAAAATACAACTTTTTCTGCCCAGGTCTGCTTGCTAGACATTACGAGAAATGGTTAAGTTTCTCTAAATGTCTGTCTGTCTCTCGCTCTCTCTCACTTTCACATAACTACATAGGGCTAGAGATAAGTCAGGTAACCACAGACTGCGTCACAACAATCCATGTTCACTTACAAGAAAGACACTTCACATTTACATTTGTTTTGTCATTTAGCAGACATTCTTATCCAAAGTGACTTACAGGAGAAATTAGGGTTGAGCTTTGCTCAAGGGCACATCGACAGATGTTTCACCATGCAGGGGCCGTAATAACAGCTGCCAGATGTGGGGAGTCTCAAGAGCCCAGTCACATTCTCACAGACAATGGAATGCTTGTGAGTAGCCCCAACAGGAAGTGAGGTCAGGGGTTCTTGACCACTCCCCTGAGCTAAGTGGGAGCTGCAAGGTTGGGGGTTCCTCTCTCCTCTGTGAGGCTCTGCAGTGCACTCTCTCTCAAATGTCTTGTCCCATCATAAACTCCCTGACAATGTGCAGTCAGTCCATAATGAGTGCTTGCTAGACATCCAGATTACTCACTGTCCATTCAAACTGCCAACGCTTAAGTGGAGGACGTCATTGACATTGAGGTACGAAAAGTATTGGCGCCTTAGAGGGTAGGTACGCCTACATGCCTCTCTCAGTTTCCAGAGAAACAGAAAGTTTACTTTGAGTCTCTTTTTGATTTCTCCCAAATATACAGTGTGTTTCTACTCAAGAAAATTTCACAATTTCCCCGCTTCTGAGAGAACACCTCCCACGCAGCTGGTGGAGGAGGAGAGGTGGAAGGAAGAAAGGTGGGACGGATGTCTACAGTTGGTGGGTGGGGGGTTGCCCAATCACTGCCTGTCTCCTCTTACTATGCAGCTCTATTCACTCTCAACTCACTCACCAACACAGGGGGAGAAAGCAGACAGACAGTTTATGGACTTTATGTTTCATCTGTGCGTTTCATTACCTAGTTTCATTTGCCACCAAGATGTGTGTAATGTGTCATGTGGTCTCTGGCTACCATATACAACACCATTACATTGATGTCACTCTGCATCACGGTACAGTAGCTAGGCTAGACTTCTGGCTTGATAATGACAGACAGAACATGCCCATACTCACCTCTCCCCTACCTTGTTGACTGACAGCAGACCAAATGCCATGATGTATTGATTAAAGACAAAAACAAGAATGAGTCAACATGAACAACTGACTTAACGCTTATTTACATGTTTTGTAATGAGCTATATCAAAGTTGAAATGCAAATGCATTTCCCCAAAAGCCCCTTCCCTTATAGTAAAATCTAATTCAAAATAATGTACGGGAAACACTGAAATTCTTCAGTATATGAATAGCCTGTATGCCAGAGACAGTATTTCTAGTACTGTAGTCAGTCATAAGACTCCTGGGTTCTCAGGCTAGTTCAGATTTGGAGAAGCACTGGCTCCGGAAGTGAGGTGGTGGAACATTAAGGACGAAAACATCTGGACTTCATTTGTACACCACAGAGAGAGAAAAACTCACAATGAAAATGCAATATGTTATCCTGTAAGTCTAATTAGTGACTATGAATAAAGGTAGAGGGTTTATCTGAACATTATAAGTGAAAACTGGTGTTCATATTCTGTAGTAGGACGTTTCGACAGTGGTTTTGAGTGTGGAAATATCTGTGACCGGCGCGTAATGTGCCCGCGCCTCCCTGTTGTTCCATAGCCCATGGAGCTGTTGTTCTCAGAGTTAGAGAAGGAACAATCACACGGACATTGGGAATATAGCAACAAAGGATAAAGTATTAGCCGAACGAAAAGTCTTAGGCATTGTCTTTAAAATATTTTGTATTGGGAATCATTCAGTCATCGCAGTATATATATTGTTTGAGGCAGAGTAGTTCCAGCTATGGATTTACTAATGACTAGACAAGCAACACTGTCCAGTCGTCATCGGAGCTTTTGATTGTCATCATTACCCTCGACCCAGAAGAAGACAGCGCTCAGAAATCAAGTGAACTTTTGAAAATGCATTTGATTTGGAGATAGGTAGCCACATGATACAAATTTGTCGACAACAACCACAACTACATCGGCCTACTTTGGTTTTTCTGCACCCGCCGACTTCGCACATGGGGTAAGTGGTTTCATTTGTAGACTACCAGGCAAATTGTACAATTGTGGCGAGTGTACACTCTACACGTGCCGTCGTTGAAAAACAAAGAAACGATCAATCAATGAACAATGTGTAGCGAGTCTGCAACACACGAGGGTGGTTGAACTTCGCCCATAAGATATAGTCAATTATTTTTTATTAACCTACCCAAAGACCAATTGCACGTATTTAGTGGCAACCACTGACATCTAATCACACAGGATTGTTTAAGTATCCATATTAGAATTGGGCAGCATCAATGATTACCAGGATGCAGTCAAACGTGTTGAGAGGATATCTATATATACACAGTATATAACGTAAAAGGAAACCACACACATTCTAAGAGAAGCTTATGGGTGTCTTGGGTGATGCCTTATCGGTGTTCCTCAAGGTTGTATATTATATAGTTAATCAAACATCCAGAAAATTATCCGTCAATAAATGTATTGTTTTTTTATTCTCCGAGAATAACAGATGTTTTGGAACGTTGTGTTTAATGAGTAACATGATCCATTAAATATTAACAAGCCACCGTGCCCGCTGCTCAATGTGTATTGTAGTTTGTCGAGGGGGGTGGGGCCGTGGTCCCCTGGTTTTAGCTTCGCAGGGGGCTCCTATACGTCTTGTAGCGGTTGCAAGACCCGCTGTTCCCCCCTCCGGTGTTGTCGAGGTCCGCTCATCCGTCACTGTAAAGGGCGCATTGTCCTGAAAGGATATATTAATTAAACAAAAGGCGCTATTATACCGTCTCACCGGAGCGGAGCTGCTTGGTGGGCGTCCGCGGGATCGGAGTCCCCAGCGCCTGGTGGATTAAACCTAATTTCCATTCTAACATGTTTTCAAGTGTTCCAAAATGAATAAAGGCTAATATATATATATATTTTTAGCAACACTGTTCAGTTTTTCTTAAAATATAAAGAAACGGTTCATAATTCTATTGTAAAAGCCCTGACCTACTTGCTGCACACTTTCACAAGCCATTACATTAGACTAACCTATATGTCATAAAGTACATCTTTTATATGCTGAGGTCTTAACTGACTACAAAATCAAATCAAAGTTGATTTGTCACATGCTTTGTAAGCAACAGGTGTAGTCTACGGGCCCTTTCCAGCAATGAAGAGAGAAACATTAAAAAAATTATAACACAAGGAAAAAATACACAATGAGTAACGATAACTTGGCTACATACACTGGGTACCAATACTGAGTCGATGTGCAGGGGCACGAGGTAATTGAGGTAGATATGTACATCTAAGTAAGGGGTAAAGTGACTAGGCAAGAGGATAGATAATAAACAGCAGCAGTGTATGTGATGAGTCAAAAGAGAGTTCAAAAAGGTTCAGTGTAGATATTTGGCAGTCTTATGGCGTAGAAGCTGTTCAGGGTCGTTTTGGTTCTGGACTTGGTGCATCGGTACCGCTTGCCGGGCGGTAGCAGAGAGAACAATCTGACTTGGGTGGCTGGAGTCTTTGACAGTTTTTATGGCCTTCCTCTGACACTGCTTGACATTACAGTTCAGCGTATTGAATATGTGGATTAAGATGGGTGAAACAGGATATGTCAATTGTCTGGGTTGTATGGATTTAGATGACTGCTGTGTTGTGTGTTTATGACCCATTCTGCACCTTGGCCAAGATGAATGAAATAGTGTTTGTTAGGAGCACAGTTTTGGGTCACACTGACAATGAAAAGCATAACGCAGCCTGCACGTTTCTGCTCTTTGAAAGAATAGCATTATGCAAAAACACCTTACACAGACACACCCACACAGAATGAGGGTGTCGGTAATCTATTCATGGTTAAGAGAAAAACAGAGATAAGCTGATAAGGAGTAGGAACTAGTGTTTATTACCCTGATAAAAACACCCATCCATCATTCTCTCTCTCTCAGCTCAGCTCAGCTCAGTCTCTTCAGTGTGCTGGTCATTAAGCCTCTCTAAAATGTTAAAAGCTCCTGATGACATCAGCTCATGCTTAACCAATGGCAACAGAGCGCTAAACTAACTGAATGCTCAGATGCACATGGGAGCCACTACAGACAAAAAGCACCAAATAAAGACAAGCAAACATTTCTCCATGATAACGTATTTTGAGAGGGGTGGTGGGTGGGAGAGGGACATACACAGAGTATACAAAACATTAAGAACACCTGCTCCTTCCATGACATAGACTGACTAGGTGAATCCAGGTGAAAGCTATGATCCCTTATTGATGTTACTTAAATCCACTTCAATCAGTGTAGATGAACGGGAGGAGACAGGTTAAAGAAGGATTTTTAAGCCTTGTGACAATTGAGACTTGGATTGTGTATGTGTGCCGTTCAGAGGGTGAACGGGCAAGACAAAAGATTTAAGTGCCTTTGAACGGGGTATAGTAGTAGCTGCCAAGCGCACTGGTTTGTGTCAAGAACTGCAACACTGCTGGGTTTTTCATGCTCAATAGTTTCCTGTGTGTATCAAGAATGATCCTCCACCCAAAGAACATCCAGCCAACTTGACACAACTGTGGGAAGCATTGGAGTCAACATGGGCCAGCATCCCTGTGGAATGCTTTTGACACCTTGTAGAGTCCATGCCTGATGAGTTGAGGCTGTTCTGAGGGTAAAGGGGGAAGGTGTTCTTAATGTTTGGTATACTCAGTGTATGTAGGTGGAGAAGAATATCAGGTGTGAGATTGGATGTTGTGAGAGTGCTGTGGGTTGTTTCGGGTGTCGATGGGACGCCTGTGCTACCGGGGGCTGTCCGACAGCCTGGAGATAGATATAACCTGATCCAGGCGACTGGCCGTCTGCTTTGGGACCATGTGACCTCATTGCTCATTACACTAGAACAAAACCCACCACGCCGCCACCACCACTGACCTCTGCCAACCCTCTTCACACACGTTCACTTCACATACTCTCATCTCTGGCCCCAGTGACAGAGTCCTGGAGTGCTGCTGTTAACAGCTCCAACACACCAGCAGTCAACCATCCACACCAGGCAGACACGACAGCAGCATCCACACAGTGTAACCAGGCAGACATGACAGCAGCATCCACACAGTGTAACCAGGCAGACTTACTGTTAAAGACAAAAAAGGATTTAAAGGGATTCATTGGATCTCAGGCTCTGGCTCTGACACGTGCTTTTGGGTTTAGCAGTCCATATAGAGTGACTCTAAACTCCATGATTTCAGACTGCTCTCTGGTTAAATCCAGCAGATCATGACATCACCCCCCCGTGAGCCCCAGGGTCACCAAAGCCTACTGAATAGAGGAAGACTGTGAGGAGAAGTAGCGTGTGAGAAATGCAAGTCAAATCAATGGACAAATAAATAAACCGATGTGGAAAGTAAACGGATGGATAAATAAATGAATGATAATTCAGCAGTGGGAACTGGATGTGGGGGATTATTTCTTGGCCAGGTCGGAAGCCGAGTCACATGGGGGTAGAGGTCGGAGGGAGATGTGGGTGGGGTCGTCCCTAAAGGATGCTCATGTTTCAGCTCCAATCCTGGGAGAGCGAGGCCGCTGATACGAAGCAGTGAGAAGGCTTTTTCCTTAGGGACGCTGAAGCCTCTTGTTGTCTACTACACACAACCACTTTACTTTAGTCAGCCATTTCTAAAGGAGTACAAACATCGGAAAGATCAGAGAAGGGAACAACGGGTGCCTGCCAAATAGCCAACAACGTTCTGGCTTGTACAGGCAGGGTTAAAAGGAAACAGTCACGTGTCAACCCACTACTTGCAGATAAGAGCTGCAGCACTGACTAAAAATGTATCATACAATCAATGTTTGTAATGCCTTTACAGGGGTGGATCCCAAAATAAATGTATAAAGTGATCAAAACAAATGCAGTTAGTTGGTGCATTACATTTTCTAGATAAAAGGATAAGTAGCATATCATTTTAAATGTGTGCATGCTCTTCTCCTTCGGGAAAACAACAGCTGATTCTAAGGGGGTGTGGCGGGTATTAAAACACTTCTGCGCTACCTGCTGTGAGGATCAGTGGAGGCTGCTGAGGGGAGGACGGATCATAATAATGGCTGGAACGGAGCGAATGGAATGGCAACAAACGCATGGAAACCATGTGTTTGATGTATTTGAGACCATTCCCCTCCAGCTATTACCAAAATCCCGTCCTTCCCAATGAAGATGCCACCAACCTCCTGTGGTGTGGATACTCTTGTGTATCCTCTGTCGAAGTTGGTAATCGAGGAGGGGAGCAGCCTCCTTCGCTCGCCTACTAACGAGTTGACACTCGACCACTTATCGGTTTTACCGGGTCACGGAAGAGAGAGGAAGGAGAAGTCAATGAGAGGACGGTCTTTTGCCCAAATGAGAATCTCCGCTAGCCTGAAAAACACTTTTCCTGGGTGTGGCAGCTGTAGCAAAATAAGTGCCTTCTGTTTTCAGGCTGCAGAAGTACAAGCTGCAACAAACAGCTGACAACATGTAGCTTTCTGATACACAGCCAAGAACTGGGAGTGTCTCCGATCAGGAAATATATGGCCTTCTTTGCTTTTTCCCCATTCCCAAAATCTTACACACACACACACATATACACACACACACACACATACACATACACGTACACACATACACACACATACACACACACATATACACACACACACACACACACACATACACATACACATACACATGAAACTATATCAAAACATAATCTGTCTAACACACCCGGACTCACTATCAGACGTGCTCTCAGGAATACTTCATAAATATTTAGTTGAGCAGACGTTTGGAGGAGGGAAAAGGTTTGGGGTATTTCAGTCCAGGATGATGTTTAAATTCCATACCCAAATCCAACAGCTTTAAAAGGTCCTGTTACATCTCCCGTCTTCTCTAGTCACTTAACCAATAACGTATCCATGGCTACGCACCCTAATACCCTCACCAACATACCAGCATGCCTGACATATCATTAAAGGGATTTTGTTCAAATCATCCTGCACAGTTGTGATAAAGGCATGTCTGTATCATACAGTATTTTTAACTTCACTGTGGACCACCCATATACTTAGAGAAACTTTCTGCTAGTCTAAGTAATTAGGCTAACAAGGTTATTGGATTGCAATATTGGATCTTTCATCCATGGCACATGAAACAATAACAAACCACCTCAACATTTTCATTTTGGTTTTGTGGCTTTCAAAGAAGGCAACAACAATTTGAAAACGGTACAGTGTACGAACACTATTCCACTGTGATTTACGGTAGAGAGGGAGTGGAATGAGCTCAGAGCTCCTGCTACAGCTGTATGGTTAATCAATGTGGTCAGATTGTGGTTTCCTGGTGTCTGGTCAATCCCAGTCAGTGGTCATGTTTCGGTGATGTTGGAGCAGGTACACACAGAGATGTGTGGTTTGGAACCCACCCTACCCCTACCCTCCACCTCATCCCTCCATTCTGGCAGCCATTGTTATTCTTAGCTGGCTTTGTTTGTGCAGCTGGAAGAAAAGCTGTGCTTCGTCAACCCCCCACAGGGAGAAGGAGGGAGCCAAGGAGTTGGAGTCGGGCTTTTCAGTATTGTTCAAGTGGAAGCAGCTCAGATTAAAGTTCTTAGAGCAGTGTTGGACCCGCTTACTGAGACTTAGAACTCTGAAAGAAGGTCATCCGTTAACAACATATTGGAGATACATCTCTAATGTGTGATTATGCATAAAGATGTGGTAGACTGACCGATTTGTATTGGCTGGCCTACTTCCTCTCATTAACTGACTGACATACGGAAATTGGATTTTAAGTGAACTGCACAAAGAAAAACACACCACGAGTAACTGAACTGGAGTGAGGTCATGCAACAGTTCAGAATGCTTTGTAGGAGTTGGCAGATCAATTGGAAATGGATGATGTTTGTCTCAACCAAACGTGACAACAGGTCAAATGTTGTAACCTGTGTGAGATCATCTCTCTGCTCCCGGTCAAAGTCAAGTAGGTGTTCTCTCACTGCCCTCAAAACCCATACCCCCACAGCATGACAGAGTACTTTCAGACCTGCTCACAATATTATACCATACATACAACTGTTCCATCAATGGACTTTTAGAGAGGTTGCAAGGCAGTGAAATAGTCGTAGCATGGCCCAAAATCCCCCAAACTCCCAAATCTTTTCAGCTGTTATTGTGACTGCTGTACACATTCCACCTCAGGCCAATCCAAATAATAAACGGGCACTTAATGAACTGTACAAGGCTATAACAAGCAGGGAGCCCTACACCCAGCGGCCTCTTTTCTGGTTTCCGGCGATTTTAATTCGGCATCACTAAGACACGCGCGTACGCCCCACTTCCATCAACATGTCTCCAACGCCACTAGGGGAGAAACGAGCAAAGGACAATATAGGAATAAGGTGGAATCCGATGCCCGCCGCATGTGGCAGGGGCTACAGTCCATTACGGATTACAAAGGAAGACCCAACCGTGATCTGCCCAACGATGCCTCTCTACCAGATGAACACAGTGTTATGCACGCTTTGACAACAACAACATCGTGCTGGGTGTAAGGCCCGTCACCGACCCAGAGGACTGGGTGATCTCACTCTCTGATGCCGACGTGTGAAGGGTTTTTAATCAGGTCAACACCTGCAAGGCCGTGGGCCCCGACGGTATTCCAGGGCGCATTCTCAGCATGCGCAGAACAGCTGGCAGGCATATTCACGGTCATTTTCAACCTCTCCTTGTCCCAGTCTGTAATCCCCACATGTTTTAAGATGACCATCAACATTCCTGTGCCCAAGAACTCTAAGGCTTCATGCTACAATGAGTACCGCACTGTAGCACTCACTTCTGTAATAATTTGAGAGGCTGATTATGGCGCACACTAACTCCACCATTCCAGCCACCCTAGACCCACTCTAATTTGCATACTGTCCCAACAGATCCATAAATGACGCAATCTCAATTGCTTTCCACACTGCCCTCACCCACCTAGATAAGAGGAATACCTATGTGAGAATGCGGTTCATTGACTACGGCTCAGCGTTCAACACTATTATCCTCTACAAGCTCGTCACCAAGCTTAGGACTCTGGGTCTGAACACCTCCCTCTGCAACTGGATCCTTGACTTTCTGATGGGCCGACCCCAGGTGGTGAGGGTAGGCAACATCACCTCCATCACGCTGACCCTTCACGTAGTGGCCCCACAGTGGTGTGTGCTTAGTCCCCTCCTGTATTCCCGGTTCAGCCACGACTGTGTGGTCATGCACGACTCCAACACCATTATCAGTTCGCTGACGACACGACGGTGGTAGGTCTGATGACCGGTGACAATGAGTCAGCCTACAGGGAGGTGGTCAGTGACTTGACAGTGTGGTGCTTGAGCAACAACCTCTCCCTCAATGTCAGCAGGACCAAGGAGCTCAACGTGGACTACAGGAAATGGGGGTGTGGTGGGGGCGACCACACCCCCATCCACATCGACGGGACAGCAGTGAAGCAGGTAGACAGCTTTAAGTTCCACGTTGTTCAAATCACTGAAGACTTAAAATGGTCCAAACGCACAGTCGTGAAGAAGGCGAAATATCGCCTCTTCCCCCTCAGGAGGTTGAAAAAGTTTGGCACGGGCCCTCAAATCCTCAAAAGGTTCTACAGGTGTAGAACTCCACTGATCCACTGCTTGGTATGGCAATAGCACCATCCTCGATCGCATGGCGCTACAGAGGGTTGTGCGTACAGCCTAGACATTACTGGGTCCGAGCTCCCTGCCGTCCAGGACCTCTATATTAGGCAGTGTGAAAAGAAGGCCCGGAAAACCATCAAAGACCCCAACCACCGAAGCCATAGACAATTTTCTCAGCTGCCGAACGGCAAAAGGTACCGGTGCATCAAGTCTGACACCAACAGGCTCTTGAACAGCTTCTATCCCCAAGCAATACGACTGATAAATAGCTAACAAAATAGCTCCATAGACCGAGTTTAACATGTATCTTTATTTTCTTTTATTTGCACTGTCTATGCACACTCACAGGGCCCTACACACACACACACACACACACACACACACACACCCTCACACACACAAACACTCACTCCATCATTTGCTCACTCACACATAATATGCACATACATTTATACTGACTCTACACACCCGCACACCCACTCACATGCAAGCTGCTGCTACTCTGTTTATCTTATCCTGTTGCCTAGTCACCTTATCGCTATACATATCTACCTCCATCACTCCAGTATCCCTGTCACCTTATCCCTATACATATCTACCTCCATCACTCCAGTATCCCTGTCACCTTATCCCTATACATACAGTGGGGCAAAAAAGTATTTAGTCAGCCACCAATTGTGCAAGTTCTCTCACTTAAAAAGATGAGAGAGGCCTGTAATTTTCATCATAGGTACACTTCAACTATGACAGACAAAATGAGGAAAAAAAATCCAGAAAATCACATTGTAGGATTTTTAATGAATTTATTTGCAAATTATGGTGGAAAATAAGTATTTGGTCA
>QNTS01003977.1:38681-88038 GCA_003317085.1 Hucho hucho
TTGTTACCTGTATAAAAGACACCTGTCCACAGAAGCAATCAATCAATCAGATTCCAAACTCTCCACCATGGCCAAGACCAAAGAGCTCTCCAAGGATGTCAGGGACAAGATTGTAGACCTACACAAGGCTGGAATGGGCTACAAGACCATCGCCAAGCAGCTTGGTGAGAAGGTGACAACAGTTGGTGCGATTATTCGCAAATGGAAGAAGCACAAAAGAACTGTCAATCTCCCTCGGCCTGGGGCTCCATGCAAGATCTCACCTCGTGGAGTTGCAATGATCATGAGAACGGTGAGGAATCAGCCCAGAACTACACGGGAGGATCTTGTCAATGATCTCAAGGCAGCTGGGACCATAGTCACCAAGAAAACAATTGGTAACACACTACGCCGTGAAGGACTGAAATCCTGCAGCGCCCGCAAGGTCCCCCTGCTCAAGAAAGCACATATACATGCCCTTCCCTCAGCCAGGGCATTGAAAATGGGTCGTGGATGGGTATTCCAGCATGACAATGACCCAAAACACACGGCCAAGGCAACAAAGGAGTGGCTCAAGAAGAAGCACATTAAGGTCATGGAGTGGCCTAGCCAGTCTCCTGACCTTAATCCCATAGAAAATCTGTGGAGGGAGCTGAAAGTTCGAGTTGCCAAACGTCAGCCTCGAAACCTTAATGACTTGGAGAAGATCTGCAAAGAGGAGTGGGACAAAATCCCTCCTGAGATGTGTGCAAACCTGGTGGCCAACTACAAGAAACGTCTGACCTCTGATTGCCAACAAGGGTTTTGCCACCGAGTACTAAGTCATGTTTTGCAGAGGGGTCAAATACTTATTTCCCTCATTAAAATGCAAATCAATTTATAAAAATTTTCACGTGTTTTTCTGGATTTTTTTTGTTGTTATTCTGTCTCTCAAATAAACCTACCATTTAAAATTATAGACTGATCATTTCTTTGTCAGTGGGCAAACGTACAAAATCAGCAGGGGATCAAATACTTTTTTCCCTCACTGTATAACTACTCAGGTTGTTGCAAACTTTTCATGTGAAATGAATGTTGGTAAGATGTGGTGTTAAGATAGCTCAGGGTGTCCAATTGAAACAGTTTCTGCATGGTGCTGCTGATAAGACTCATGAACAGCCTCAAACCAGAGAGTGGTTCCTTTAAATAGATAATGGAGTAATGAGGCCTTAATACTGAACTATAAGAACATGTCTGCTCCAGATGTGTACTAAATCAATCCTTCCTGATGGTGTTTAATCACCTCTTTGTGCCCTTGTGCTTTGATTTCTGTGGTAAGTGTAAAGTATACCAGAGGAAGAGGGGGAACACGGAGAGAGGGAAATGTGGTCCCTTTAAATCAGGACGCCGGATCAAAGAGAAATATGCAGAATAGTGCGACGTAAGAATATGAATAATTTTGGCACTGTGCCCCGTGGGACAGGGGTTGACAGGAATGGTCTGAGGGTGAATGTATTACAGTAATTGGCTCAGTGGCGCCACCCCCTCTGATGCCTTGCCCCTCCCGTCGGGCAGATTGGGGGGGCTGTCGATCATGTGGGTTACCAATCGCTGCCGGGGCACTCCGCTGCACAATGCCCCTCTTCACTTGTCCCTTTGTTCCGAGAGAAAGAGCGAAAGCACGAACGAATGCCCGGCATGAAGCACACATCCAGAGAAAGTAAACATTGCTTCTTGACCGAACTGTGCAGACAGAAATTAGACCCCCAAAAGAGGCTGTGCTCAAACTGTCATCTGCTGATGAGGGGAAGGTTCATTCCTAATTACAAGATTACCCGTCATTCAGTGGTTTTTTACACTTCCTAAATAATCTGCCAGCTTCAGCAAGATTTTAACAAGCCTTCCCGAATTTTGAAATCCCCACACCATACGAGGAAGACACATTCTGTCTTTGAAGCTAAAAAAACATGTGTGCCTTTCCGGGGAAGTAGTCCACATCTCTGCAAATTAGAGTTCTGTAACAAAAAACAGAAGTTGATTTCTAGTCACAGTATGTAACAAAATAAATTTCTGCATCAGAATAAGTTATGCCTATCTGACTCTGTATTACTATAGCTACGCAGTGATAAGACATTCATGTAAATATTCATTCAATGATCATTACTGGACTAATATTTCACTATAACTAATCTAAACTACACGTCCCAGTTAGGAGCCAGAGGAATGTGAATGTCTGGGTTATGGTTTGGCAAGTTTACACAAAGCAAGCAACAAAGACATTTTTCCAGCATGTTTTTTTTCATCTTTCTCCGAATGTGCATTAAGTTCCCCTGTGGAATTCCTCTTAAAGCTTAAAACTGAGATATTGCAGGCTTCCATCTCATATCACTGGTCCGTCCGGCCTCTACAGTACAAGTCTCAGAGCGACATAGAAACAGCCTCTCTTCCTCTCACCCCCTCTTTCTCCCCTCTCTGTTTTTTTTCATTTAGCTGCCTGGTGGTCATATGAACTGTGCAAGTCTCTCAACGACAGAGCCTCTTCTCTCTTGAGCCTGTTTCACTCCTCCACAATCAGTCAGCCCACACTGTAGCTAGCTCCACAAAGCCCAGTGCTACAGAACTGTATGTCAAAGGTCAAAACACAGACAGACCAAGTGATTCACTGTCACTCTCCAGTCCAAAGTCCAGAGACTGCTCGTGGACATTTCACCATATCCATTACCTTTGTTTAGGAAATTGAGCTCTAAACAGTTGTGAATATCAGTGTCAAAGTGGTATGCATATAGATAAGATTATGCTGGTGTGTCTGTTTGAGTGATAGTATTTTTCTTTTGGCATTTTGTAGGTGTCTGTGTGTATCTCTGTGTCTGGTCCGCTAGCACACGTGTGTTGTTGTGTGTCGTTTCAGTGTTGCTATTTGTGTTTTTTTCTCTTGGTGTCGGTTTCAGCCCTGACTGCATGGCTGAGGGGTTGTGGGTGTTATCAGCCTGCCTGTCAACACAGCCATCTAGAGGCGATAACACCAGACAGGAAGAAGGCCAGGGGAGGATCACTTCTCTCTCTCCGTCTCTCTCTCTCCGTCTCTCTCTCTCCCCTCACAGATCATCACTGATGCCACCACCACCAGCCGACTGCATGACTGTTGCCCTGAAGACTTACCCTGGGTTAATGTAGCAGTTAGTGTTATTTCATTTACGCCTCACAATTGGGTTGTTAATGTTGAATGTATTTTCCCTATGGAAAACCCCCAGAGATAAAACCCCTTCTGTTTGTGACTGCAGATGGAACGACCTATCTATCTATACAGTGACCGCAGTTAGGGTTTATGATGAGTCCTGCTCGTGTCTCTTCTGCTCGGTGACCACTCACCTAGCGGAGTTTTTAAAGTCACACTTTAATTGGATAGTCCGGATAGTCCATCAAACTATGTTGATAAGCGACTGCTTGCTAGGGTTAGGTTTAGGATAAGGGCTAGGGTTAGCTAGGATAAGAGTTAAGGTTAGGGTTAAAGCTAGGGTTAGTAGGTAGATAGTTAGTTTAAATGTTGCTGAGCATCTACAGATAGACTATCCAAATAGTGTTTCTGCCCCTGGTCCTGCTGGTTCTGTGAACTTGATTGCTCTGCCTCTGCTTCTGCCTTGCTCTGGGAACTGACTGAGGGCGATCAATGCTGCAGTGATGGCTGTGAAATCACTTCATGTCATGGATGGAGCCCTGGGGCTCAGGGATGTGGAGAGAGAGCAGAGACACACTGCTGCCACCTGCTATCACCAGGCATTCATCTGATTTGGAAAAAGCTGTCTGGGAAAGGGTGATATGCAAGTGTTACTGATCGTCTGTAGAGCATCTACAGATTTGTATGCAAATAGTTTGTATGCATATGAATGCCAATTATTTTGGAATGAGACGAGCAGGTGTCCACATACTTTTGGTCATGTAGTGTACATGATCTAAGTTTGTTAGTTGGTATTCAGCAGTCATAAAATTTGCCTTATTTACTTTGAAGAACAACTAAAATATGTGACTTTGTCAGCTCTATATAGATGAAATAATGTAGTCATCAAATAGGCCTAAATCAAATTGTAATATACACAACAACTGAAATATTGTAATAAAGTAATGTGAATAAATGATGGTTAATAATTGATGAGCAGTAATGGGCAGTCACTACCATCATTGGACATGTGTTAGTTTTATTCTGTGTTACAGCATTCAACCCACATAATGCTTAGTGCATTTAATGTTTTTTTTTTTTTAAACTGTGATTTATTTTTTTATTATCCAACTGAAACTAAACCGACCTCAGCATAGCTCTCTCTTATCCAATCGAACGTTTGTCTGTCTGACAGGAAGAGGTTTTGAGTGAGTTGTGTTGTTTGTAACTTTGTGTTTAATAGATTCATACCATAGTGTGTTTGTGTGCATCTATTATAGATCTATAATGGGTCAACAGAAACCACGTCATGTCAATACTTGCTGTAGATACTCTATGTAGGATGTACAGTAGCTTCCAAATGTTGTTAGGTTACAGCTAAAATTTACTTTCCTCATCAATCTACATACAGTACCCCAATGTCAAAGCAAAAACAGGTTTTTAGAAATTTTTTGCACATTTGTAAAAAACAAATCACATTTATATAAGTGTTCAGACCCTTTACTTAGTACTTAGTTGAAGCACCTTTGGCAGCGATTACAGCCTCGAGTCTTCTTGGGTATGATGCTTGGCACACCAGTATTTGGGGAGTTTCTCCCATTCTTCTCGGCAGATCCTCTCTAGCTTTGTCAGTTGGATGGGGAGCATCGCTGCACAGTTATTGTAAGGTCTCTCCAGTGATGTTTGATCAGGTTCAAGCCCGGCCTCTGGCTGGGCCAATCAAGGACATTCAGAGGCTTGTCCCGAAGCCACTCCTGCGTTGTCTTGGCTGTGTGCTTAGGGTCGTTGTCCTGTTGTAAGGTGAACCGTCCCCCAGTCTGAGGTCCTGAGCGAGCTGGAGCAGGTTTTCATCAAGGATCTCTCTGTACTTTGCTCCGTTCAACTTTGCCTCTATCCTGATTAGTCTCACAGTCCCTGCTGCGGAAAAACATCCCCACAGCATGATGCCACCACCGCCATGCTTCACTGTAGGGACGTAACGCTTGGCATTCAGGCCAAATGGTTTAATCTTGGTTTCATCAGACCAGAGAATCTTGTTTTTCATGGTCTGAGAGTCTTTAGGTGCCTTTTGGCAAACTCCTAAGCGGGCTGTCATGTGAGGAGTAGCTTCCATCTGGTTACTCTACCATAAAGGCCTGATGGGTGGAGTGCTGCAGAGATGGTTGTCCTACTGGAAGGTTCTCCCATTTCCACAGATGAACTCTAGAGCTCTTTCAGAGTGACCATCGGGTTCTTGGTCACCTCCCTGACCAAGGCCCTTCTCCCCCAATTGCTCAGAAAGGTTAAAAAACGTCTTCCTTTTAAGAATGATGGAGGCCACTGTGCTCTTGGGAACCTTCAATGCTGCATACATTTTTTGGTACCCTTCCCCAGATCTGTGCCTCGACACAATCCTGTCTCGTAGCTCTACAGACAATTCCTTTGACCTCATGGCTTGTTTTATTTCTCTGACATGCACTGTCGGCTGTGGGACCTTATATAGACAGGTGTGTGCCTTTCCAAGTCATGTCCAATCAATTTAATTTACCACAGGTGGACTCCAATCAAGTTGTAGAAACATCTCAAGGATGATAAATGGAAATTGGAAACACCTGAGCTCATTTTCGAGTCTCCTAGCAAAGGGTCTAAATAAGGTATTTCTGTTTTTTTCTGAGGAATTGTTTTTATTTAATCCATTTTAGAATAAGGCTATAACGTAACAAAATGTGAAAAAAGTCAAGAAGTCTGAATACTTTCCAAGGCACTGTATGTTGTACATCTGTTATCATGTATGTTGCAAGCCCCATTGCTTCTTGACTTTATACACTGCATTGTGTCTCACGGTCCTGCTGAGATATCAATCTCTATTCCTTCCTGCACTGACATCTTTAAGGCTCCATCTCACTGCATTTGTGTTGATACCGCAGAGACGCTATTGGCACTTGGCGTCAAGGGTTAGAACCTGTGGTCAGGGACCGGGGTGGGGGCGGAGGCATTAAGGGGAGGGAGTGCAGAATGGAACAATACTCCTGACAGCTAGCAGAGCTCTCAACGAGTATGCTCACAACACCATTAGACGGGCCAAAAATGGAACCCTACAAGGCATCCAATCACAGCAGAGATAGTCCCACGCTGGGTAGGACCTATGATGGATAATGATAACCCATAACCCTCTGGCTGCTGTAAAAGCCTGAGAGAGATTAGCTAGGAGGAGGAGAGAGACTCTACCACAGAGGTAAGATTGCGTCTGTCTGGTGCTTTGTTGCTAATACAACAGCTTTAATGTGATCGAGAGTTAGTGGGAAGTAGAGGTCATCTCAGATCCTGAAATTTAGATCCGAATTTTTTTTTTTTTTTTTTTTAAATCAATACCCCATCTGATTCGGGTCCGAGATGGACCAGATACGACCCAAAATATGTCAGAGAATCGGATCCAAATTGGGTCAGGTCTGTATCTGACCCAAATGGATCCGAAAGATGTAACAAATGCAGCTTTATTGCTGCGCATGCCAGCAGGATGTCTTTGACTTCATATTCCATAATAAATAATGAATTGCAAGAAACAAGGAGCTTACCAAATAGCACTTCTTCCATATCATCCTGCAGAGGTCCATTTTGTGTTTTTTGTTTGGTTTTTAAATCTAGCCTACAGGAACATAAACTAAGGAAAATGTTATGTTCTTTCAATTATTTACAATTTGTATTCTGTTACCGAACACCTTCGTAAACACATTGTCACGAAGGGGGGTTCTATGAGGCCAGTCTTTTCTAGACTTGTGGCTATTGGTACTCCCCGAGGCCTGGCTATTCTACTGTTAAATATGATATGGTCATTTTAGGATGAAATGCTCAAAGTTTTTGTATTTTATGACATTTGTCTGAGAGTACTGCTGGAGTGTAAAATACACATATTTTGGAAAAGTCAGGTGTAAGGTTTATATTGAAATTACAAAACTGAAAACGGTCAGGTTGACTGTCATGGGAGTTCTAGTGTTAATGTTTCACATGCATTTTCTGTTGTAGGCCTATCTAAAAGATAGGGTTGGAGTTGTGGTCTACACACTACAGGGTCGTATTTTCATAAATGACATCCCTAATTAAAAATGTCTACACAAGAAGGGAATGGGTTTGTGGCAAAAACGCACTATAGGCGCGTCCCCTCTCCAGAATACGCTCTCTGTTTCCCTCTAATTTGAGCGCATTCATTGTTTCATTATGTAACTGTTTTTTTATGTTTATATATTTAGCTTGAACATTCATAGAAGTATCTGGCCTGTGCGCAAATGTAGGCCTATAGAAGTTACCATTTGGGAATGTCTGATAGTAGGCTATTTCTGATTGTCTTAACTCACCACAACTTATGAGCTGCGGAGCTTCTCAAAGTAGTTTTTTTCGTCACCTCACACAGAAAGCCAACAGAGTGTTGTACATTCATTGGGAATGACCATAGTTTCTCACTATATTTGAAAAATCTTTCCAACACTCCTTCTTGAGCTTAAGTAACCTCAGTGTGAAATAGTAACATATTGCTGATCCCAGTGGTGGAGGATTTAGGTATAGGTAACATGGGCAGCCACCGGGGGAGGCATCTTGCCAGGGAAGGCACTGGAGCGCCCGCACATAAAAATTAGGAATGGTGACATTTGCGTGATCGGTTTTCTATCGCTCATTTGCACGTCACATCAATGATATCTTGTCACCATGTGGGACTGTGGGTCAATTAACCTTGTCGGAGTGGGTGCCCTGATTCTAGTTTGTGAGCTAGGCAAGCTACTGCTTCAGAAGGTCTCCCACTCAGAAGTACGAGATTGGGAGAGGGGCGGGGGTAGGTTGACCTCAGGTCTCCCCACTGGAAGCCCGAGGTAGGGGGAGTGGGGGAATCTATCAAATAGTGCACCTCTAACTTTGTACAGTAATTAATTTGACTAATTGCAATTAGTCAAATCAGTCACACTACAAAATGCTACCAAATAAACAACAATTCATTCATAATACTGTGAATATTTAGTTTCACAGACATATTGTTGCATTTTTTTCTGGTTTGTGCGAAATTGTTAAGAATAATGTAAAACCAGTCTGCACACCACCAAGGTGAATTGGTTTAGTCTGGACTCTTGGTTGACAGTGTTGGGGGATGGGTAATGTATTGGTGCTCGAGTGCCAAATCAACACAAATGTGTTTCTATTTGTCTTTATTACTTCTTTTTGATATTTATGAGTCTTATTTTTGTATATAATTTTTATGTGTATATAGTTTTAAATGTTATGACTTTATTTGTGTTCCAAATGTCTGAATAAAATTACAGTTAATGCAGAATTGTTATATTCTTTTTGCTGAAGGGGGGGGGGGGGTTCGCCCTGGGAGCCATACAAGCTAGAACTGCCACTGGCTGATCCCATGAAATAGGCTACCTGAACACTTCTCCGTTGCACAATTTTTATTGTAATTTTTTTGTACCTTTATTTAACTAGGCAAGTAAGTTAAGAACAAATTATTATTTTCAATGATGGCCTAGTAACAGTGGGTTGACTGCGTTGTTCAGGGGCAGAACGACAGATTTTTACCTTGTCAGCTCGGGGATTCAATCTTGCAACCTTTCGGTTACTAGTCCAACGCTCTAACCACTAGGCTACCTGCCGCCTTACAGCTGTGTCTGTTCCAAGCTCATTGGCGCGGGAAACAGTGAGGGCCCGGTTGAAACAAGTTAATCAACATGGGTCAGCATCCCTGTGGAACACTTTCGACTCCTTGTAGTCCATGACCCGACGAACTGAGGCAGTTCTGGGGACAAAAGGGGGTGCAACTCAATATTAGTGTTCCTAATGTTTTGAACACTCAGGGTACTGTATATGTATGTGCGACTCCGTGTATCCATGTGACTGAGTGCAGTTATACAAGACGATGTTGTGTCGGAGGTATCTCAAACACTGATGTCTAGGTTCACTGGTTTCCCCTGCAGCAGGAGAAAGTGGAGCTGGGTAGCTGTGAGTGCTGCAGTGACAGCAGGTGGGTAATGGAACAGCTATCTGGGAGGGGAGCAGCAGGCACACACAGACACACTGCTAATTGGGGCTTATCAGGTGTTGCTGGGAAAGGGAAAACACCACCTGGGGCTTTTGTGAGAGCAGAGTAGGGAGCGATCAGTGGGTCACATGACCACTGTGCCAGGAGGGGGTTGTCTCAGTGTGGGGTTAGGAACCAGATAATTTTGTCCACCAGCCGGCTCTCTCTGTCGAACCGTCTGGTTTTACAGCGCCTGAGAACGGGTCATGACTAGAAGTCTATGGTAGGAGCGAACGAAACAACCGCTGGTTTTAATTGGCTGATCTCTCAGTAATAATTGTCTGGTCTCTGTCCATCATCATCTAGCATAACCCTTAGAACCTCCCCCCCTACATTGTGGACTTCAAAGTGCGACGCAAGTGAGTTTGGAAAATCTGAAAGTACGCATCTTAGAAATAGTTTTCACATTTCAAATGTATATGCCCGACCTCTATATGCCCGGGCTTCCCAAAAATACTATGGTTAATGAGAGAGAACATTTATTTTGATTGGCGATTTTCACAATTTTTCTAAGTCCCATCTACTACACCCCCCTTTCAAGTCCCATTTTGTTGCACAGTGTTACCAGGCTCTATGCACCAGTCGAGCCCGAGGAACCAGAGGATAAGGTTTCAGAAGATCTTTACTATTCGGGCTCCTGAATATTCAGCATGGTTCATTTGAATATCGTACTAAATAAACATTGCGTGATCAACTTGAGCAGCTTTGATTATGTAAGACGGATATTATTATCTGGTTGTTTTAGTTCTGATCATTTGTGGATGTAAAACAACCTTGGTGTTGGAGACAAACTAGATGGGCTACATGGTCACAAACTATACTCAGCAAAAAAAGAAACATTGTCAACTGAGTTTTTTTCCAGCAAACTTAACATGTGTTAATATTTGTATGAACATAACAAGATTCAACAACTGAGACATAAACTGAACATGTTCCACAGACATGTGACAAACAGAAATTGAATAATGTGTCCCTGAGCAAAGGGGCGGACAAAATCAAAAGTAACAGTCAGTATCTGATGTGGCCAGCAGCTGCATTAAATACTGCAGTGCATCTCCTCCTCATGGACTGCACCAGATTTGTGGGTTCTTGCTGTGAGAGGTTACCCCACTCTCCCACCAAGGCACCTGCAAGTTCCTGGACATTTCTGGGGGGAATGGCCCTAGCCCTCACCCTCCGATCCAACAGGTCCCAGACGTGCTCTTCGCTGGCCATGGCAGAACACTGACATTCCTGTCTTGCAGGAAATCACGCACAGAACGAGCAGTATGGCTGGTGGCATTGTCATGCTGGAGGGTCATGTCAGGATGAGCCTGCAGGAAGGGTACCACATGAGGGAGGAGGATGTCTTCCCTGTAACGCACAGCATCGAGATTGCCTGCAATGACAACAAGCCCAGTCCGATGATGCTGTGACACACCGCCCCAGACCATGACGGACCCTTCACCTCCAAATCGATCCCGCTCCAGAGTACAGGCCTCGGTGTAACGCTCATTCCATCGACGATAAACGCGAATCCGACCATCACCCCTAGTGAGACAAAACCACGACTTTTTGCCATTCCTGTCTGGTCCAGCAACGGTGGGTTTGTGCCCATATGCGACGACGTTGCCTGTGATGTCTGGTGAGAACCTGCCTTACAACAGGCCTACAAGCCCTCAGTCTCTCTCAGAATATTGCAGACAGTCTGAGCACTGATGGAGGGATTGTGCATTCCTGGTGTAACTCGGGCAGTTGTTGTTGCCATCCTGTACCTGTCCCGCAGGTGTGATGTTCGGATGTACCGATCCTATGCAGGTGTTGTCACACGTGGTCTGCCACTGCGAGGACGATCAGCTGTCCGTCCTGTCTCCCCGTAGCTCTGTCTTAGGCGTCTCACAGTACGGACATTGCAATTTATTGCACTGGCCACATCTGCAGTCCTCATGCCTCCTTGCAGCATGCCTAAGGCATGTTCACGCAGATGAGCAGGGACCCTGGTCATCTTTCTGTTGGTGTTTTTCAGAGTCAGTAGAAAGGCCTCTTTGGTGTCATACGTTTTCATAACTGTGACCTTAATTGCCTACCGTCTGTAAGCTGTTAGTGTCTTAACGACCGTTCCACAGGTGCATGTTCATTAATTGTTTATGGTTTATGAATTATCTTTGAAAGACAGGGTCCTGAAAAAGAGACATTTATTTTTTTGCTGAGTTTACATAGCTTTGATAATGACCCCATATCTAGGCTATGCAGCATGAGCATACACGTTTGGTGATGCGTCTTCGGGCTCCTCTCTTGATGCGAATGTGCTCCCTGAAGCGTCTTTTGATTTCCTGTAACTCTGAATGACACTTGAGAAACACATGTCTGGTGCTTGTCTTCCTGTCTCTTGCTGCTGCCTTTAACCTCTTATTTCCTCTCACGCTCTTTCATTCCATCCATCTCTCTCTCTCTCTCTCTTTTTTTACACACTCACAATGGAGACACCATTCTCCAGCCTGTACTGTATGGCCGAGACCCCTGGTCCTGCAGGAGACCATTGAACACTAATGTGGGTTAGAGTAGGGCCTTCAGTCATGGAATACAGAAGCCTGAGGCTTTAGGTTCTTGCACCTAAAGTTCTTTTTTTACCTTTATTTTACTAGGCAAGTCAGTTAAGAACACATTCTCATTTTCAATGACGGCCTAGGAACAGTGGGTTAACTGCCTGTTCAGGGGCAGAACGACAGATGTCTTCCAGATGTCAGCTCGGGGATTTTAACTTGCAACCTTTTGGTTACTAGTCCAACACTCTAACCGCTAGGCTACCCTGCCGCCCCACATGAATCTCACATAGCACACAGACTTGTTCTCTCCATGGATCTAGGCCTACCCCTCAGTGTAATCGATCATGTCAGTCACTCTCATCATGTCCTGTTGTTGAAGGTAGGTAGGGAGGGAAGGAAGGAATCGTGGCAGGTGTGTTTTGGTCTTGGTGCTGAGCATGTGTTTATCTGTTATGGCTACAGCAGCAGGGATATGACAGTGATGCTAACATGTCCTGTTTGTCAGCTAGTTGCCGTGGAGACGTCTGGGCCTGTGTGGCGCAGGGCAGATCAAAGGCGAGACAACAGCACTGCAGGTAAACCATCCCATCAGGTTTCACATGCTGTCAAATCCCCTGATCACAGAGATGTCATGTGGCACGCCAAGGTCTCCACGGTGACGCACAGTCTGACAGGGGACCTTGAGCTGCCGTCTACGAGCAAAGTTGGAAAACAGTCGGGAAACTCTCCTTAGAAATCTGACTGAAGAGAACTAACTGAAAGATGAGCTGAGAGGAAGGAAGAAGCTGCTTCCAAAACATCACATCATCTCCTCTTGCTCTGTCCAATCTCAGCAGTTTTTAGAGAGCTGGTTTATATTGACTCCTCCAATAACAACATCATTACCGTCTGCAGTAGTAATGTAACCTGATGTAATTACACTGGTGCTGCTGGCAGAGCCACTCCGCCTCAAGCCCTGATTTCTCTCTACTTATGGACACAAGAAACCGGGGGACGGGCGGAGACCTGATACAATGATTTTGATAAGGAAATAGGAATATATTAATTGAATTGAATCAACTTTATTGTTCCACAGAGGGGACATTGGATTTGACCCCAGCATAAAATGGGCAAACATCAGCACACGTCCAATACAGTGGCCCTATTGGGAGTAGCCTGTCCAGGGAGGGAGTGACTCCAGCATGGCTTGGTGTGGCTGTGTTATTCAGGCCGAAAGGCAGAGCTCCTCCACACTGAAGGAGACTTGTTCTTTTGTTCCTGCTTGAGGAAACAGCAGAGCATTCTGGTTATTATTGGTAGCCTAGAGCAGCTGTGTGTGTGTTCAACCTGTGTGTGTGTGCAGCTGGACTCGTGCTGCTCTCCTCAGCTCTGTGTGTGTCAAGTATATACACTTAGGTGAGAGTGTTTAGGGCTGTGTACAGTGCATGGACAGGCACATGTTATTATTTTTTTACCTTTATTTTACTAGGCAAGTCAGTTAAGAACAAATTCTTATTTTCAATGACGGCATAGGAACAGTGGGATAACTGCCTTGTTCAGGGGCAGAACAACATTTATTTTACCTTGTCAGCTCAGGGATTCGATCTAGCAACCTTTCGGTTACTAGTCCAACACTCTAACCACTAGGCTACCTGCCGTATCGTTGAAGCTTATATGTGGGGGTCTGTGTGTATCAGTGTGTGTTTTTGTGGGTGTTTGTGCACGAGTGCGTGAGGGTTTTGTGTGCGTCACAGAGATGTCTCAGATTCCTGCCTTTGTGTCCAGATGCCATTCCACATGGGCACGCCGCTCTCTCCACTCTCCCCTGCCCCGCCCCTCTCTCACCCTTTGTCTCAGCCCAGTAGACAGGATGACAGTTAGACTACCTAGCTAGCTACCCAAACCAGCAGTAAAACCGTTTAGAATAGGGAAATGAAGCAGGCAGCAGCAGTTCAGGCTGTAGAGAGGAGGCGTGCAGTAAAAGCATCAGGATCAGGTTACTATGAGCTGTTCTCCAGAGGCATCTCATTACCATCAACGTATTTAAGAGACCAGCTCAGATTCTAATTAGCTTTCCATAACCTCTTTACTAATGGACAGGTTTTATTTTTGTTTTAACAGGCCCTCCTTTGTTTTCAACACTGTTTTGACTTTTGACTACTGATTCCAAGCTTTCTTTATGGACAAGTGTGTTATTTGCATACATTGTATTGAAAGTAATTATTTAAACTGTATCATTCAACTGAACAAACAGCTTAATTTGAATTAATTATTGAATGTAAATGTTTAAGGGTAGAGTGGGTCTGAAAACCAGTAACACACGTCTGAATTCAAATGTTATGACCCAATTGTGGCTTTACAACCATCTTACCAATGACCATGAGAATAGATTTTTCCTTTCAATAATATGCTTCCCACAAGTCTGGAAAGTCCCCATCTTTCTGTTGTTTACTTATTGGCAGGGTTGTGATATGCCCTCCGGTGTTTGGGGGTCATCACGTTGAGGCCTGCCCCTGGCCCTAGTCTGTCTGATCCATGATCTATGCTGCTATGCTGGTGTTGGAGGGAGTTCAATGGAGTTAAATGTTGCTCAGTCCGGACAACAATGGTGTGACGGAGCAGAGTGTTGACAGCAAAGTGCTTAGAAATGGTGAGCGGAATATCCTCGGTAGACAGACAGACCTAGCTGCTGTCTGTTCTAGCCTGACAGACCATTAGGTTCTGAGGCTACAGCCTACAGGTGATCTCTGTCTGCAGAAACATCTAGGCTACTGTTCTGGAAGAAAAATGTATTGTTTCCTATTTTTCCTCGTACTGATTTTCCTAGGAATTACAGTTCCAGATTTGTCAAAGAGTGTAACTCTTCATGATAGGTTATGATGACGTAAACCTTGCCCTGTAGTCTCTCAAAGCTCAACACTAATACACTATCTCTCTACTGCCATTCCAATCCTGTTGCACAGACAAAAGCAGCAACTGTCTGCCTGTGTGGGTGTTTAGTTGGAGATGTAGCAAAGGGACACAGTACACCGTGTATTTGCAGCAGTAGCACATGTGGTCACACACAGTCCTCTCTGTGTAATGCTCAGGGGAGAGTTGTGCCTAAAGGCAGATGCCAGATCTGTCCAGATTGGATCTATTTTTGAACCCTAAGAAATGTCTGATCACCCCAGGTCCACAGGCCAAAGCAGGCCCTATGACAGTAAGAACTGGTCACACACACAACTGCTCTGATTTGTGTCTTAAGCAAGTCTGACCTTAAACTATTTCACTGTAACACAGACCAACTCATTACTTTGTCTCCCCTAGATGAGTTGACACTTGAATCAACCCTTTTCCCCCTTTTTAAATGTCTATTTAAAGGGAAATTAGAATAAAACAATTCAACTTCATTGTCAACTCCAGCACCACCCCAACATCAACATGGAAATTGTGCTTTTCTATGTTTTGTAGTAAAAAAATGTTTCCAATGATATCATCAACCAATTAGTAGACAATGCCTACTCATAATTGGTTAAATCACACGATGCACACTATTATATGCCCTGTTAGTAATCCTGACCATGTCTCTCTGTTTCTCTGCAGGTGACCCAACCAGGCTTCCTGGGCCACTGAGACGTGATTCTGGGACGGGCACAGTCCCTCCCCTCAGCCTGCCTGCCCTGCGTCCTCCCCCTGTCTCCCAGACGTCTCCTCTTGAGAGAATGACCATCGGCCCAGACCAGCTCTACCGCCACCATACCACTGTGTGAATGACTCTTTGCCGAAAAGCCACTGTGCTCTGCCACCCCGTTGTTGCCATGAAGAGCAAGTATTCCCAGTACTACAACCGGACCCTGATCCATGCCTACTATGTGTATGCCAAGGACATGACCTCGGAGGAGCTGGAGGAGCGCACCAACGGGAAGGCCCAGCTCAGCTCCCTCAACATCGTCTTCGTCATCATCTGCAGCATCATCATTCTGGAGAACTTGCTGGTGCTCATTGCCGTGTTCCGCAACAAGAAGTTCCACTCCGCCATGTTTTTCTTCATCGGGAACCTAGCCTTTTCTGACCTGCTGGCTGGCTCTGCCTACATCGCCAACATCTTCCTATCAGGGCCAAGGACCTTTGAGTTGGTGCCGGTGCAGTGGTTCATCCGGGAGGGCACAGCCTTTATAGCGCTGGCCGCCTCCGTCTTCAGCCTGCTGGCCATTGCCATCGAGCGCTACATCGCCATCACCAAGGTCAGGGTGTACGGCTCCAACAGGACGTGCCGTATGTTCCTGCTGATCGGGACTTGCTGGGTCACCTCCATCCTCCTGGGGGGCCTGCCCATCATCGGCTGGAACTGCATCAACGACCTGCCTGAGTGCTCGGCCTTGCTGCCCCTCTATTCCAAGAAATACATCCTGTTCGTGGTCACCATCTTCAGCATCATCCTGCTCTCTATCGGCATCCTTTACGTGCGCATCTACCTGATCGTGCGCTCCAGCCACCAGGAGGCCACCAACTCTCCGGCCTACGCCCTGCTGAAGACGGTCACCATCGTGCTGGGCGTCTTCATCGTGTGCTGGCTTCCCGCCTTCACCGTCCTCCTCCTGGACACCTCCTGCCGCAGGCTGGACTGCCCCGTCCTCTCCAAGGCAGACATCTTCTTCGGCATCGCCACGCTCAACTCGGCACTCAACCCGCTGATCTACACGCTACGCAGCAAGGACATGAGAAAAGAGTTCCTGCGCGTGCTGTGCTGCTGGGGTCTGCTGACCAGCGGGCGCCCCACCGACCGATGCCTGGTGCCCCTCAAGAGCTCCAGCTCTATGGAGCACTGCACCAACAAACACGAACACCAGACCACGCCCATCATGCTGGCAGAGTGCACCACCTGTGTCTGACTCGATGCTATAATCACACAGTGTGTGTTTCTGAATGTGAATGTGTGTGCATGTGTGTCTGAGAGACTGGGTGTGTGAGAGGGATAGTGTGTGTGATGGGGCTGTGTGCAGGTGAAGAGACTTAAAGAGGAAAGCACACCTGTGAACCCCCCATCCCCACTCCAGACCTGCGACACAGAAGACTGTTTGTCTGGAGAGATGTCACAACATCGTTGACTCTCATTACAATCATACCTGTGTGAATTCACAATCAGCTTTCAACCGATTCACCACAAGAGCGTGATAACACAATCATCCTCGAGTGAATTCACTCTTATTCAATGAATTCACAATCGTAGCTGAGCCTTTTTTTTGTGTCTTTTTTTAACAATGTTTTAAACATTTTCTTAGGGACTTTCACAGAGTCACAGTCTTTGTTGAGGGACTCTTGATTATAACGATACATTAATTAATGTTCTGCATGTCCGCTTGTTTTACATGTAGGCAGACTCTTATTGAAAGCCAAATCCACAGACACCATATACATAATACATAATGGTGATGCTGAGTTGTTGGAGTGTTTTACTGCGTCCTGATAATGGAAAGCTTTCAAATATTGCACTTTGTAGACATGTAAGCGTTGTGTGATTGTTTATGGCTGTCACCCTCTTGAAAGGTTAAACCACAGAAGTTTCCCTGAGTGAATTATATATGTATCCATACATACAGTACTCATAGGCCATTGCTCATATAGAGAGACGTGAGGCACCCAGGCAGTGACTAGTCCTCACTCAGTACTGCGCTCCATGCAGGCCAAAACCCTTACAAGTACCCATCTAAACCAGGGCTATATATCCTCATATATAAACATGCATAGATCCCTTTGATTAACTGCAAAAACAAAAGTACTCTGCTTACGTATATTGCATGACATTCTAACTCCTTTGTAAGAACTAATGTGTATTGGTGTTCTCCAGTAAGTTCAGCTTGTTCATTAACATTCTCTCTCGCTCGCTCGCTTTTACTGTTGTCTTTTGTAACTAACTTTTCCTAAGAGGAAGACTCAATCAGATAAAGCATTTCCTGAAGTGAGTTGGCACTGAGAGATTTCACTCAATGACCGCTACCAAGCAGCCCATAACCAACAGGACTGTTGTCTTAATGATGTTGTAGCAACGCAGTGGCAGTGTGTGCTTTCTGTTATTATTGGGCCTTGCTCCAGGGGAATGGGTCTGAATGTAAGTTTTTGGAGCGAGACCGCTCTATTTTTGACAGTATTATTGATAATTGACTTGTCATTGACGTGCAGAGAGTGGGATTCAACAGGGTAGGTCAATCTCAATGTGAAGTCTTAAAAACAGACCACAACAAATAACAGCATAATCACCACCAAGCCAGTCCAGGTAGAATGGTTGAAAAAATATTACAGTCCTGTTCAACACAGGAAGACATGGGATTAGTCCAGAGTAGACACATCTCATCTTCCCCAATCCCAATAATCCCTCTCCCCCTCCATAAACGAGAGAAGATCCAGTTTCAAGGGGAGCGCGGGTCTCCATTCCCTTCTCACGAGAGGTCGGCCTCTTTATTCTCTTAGACACCTAAATAAACTCTACTTCCTCTAACGACAGGAAGTCCTGTGTTTCATAAAGCGGTTCCTGTTGTTCAGGAAGAATCTTATTTGCCTTTGTACAGACACACACTCACTCTCACTTGGCCACGCTTCTGGTCCTCATCATATTTCCATGCAGGTTTTTACAGCCTGCTAGTTAGACAGCGAGCCCCAGCCTGGAATCCAAATGGATATGCTCTGTTACACAATTGTTTCACTTCACAATAAACTGAGCATATAAATGTAGATTCCAGGCTAGGCCAGACCAGTAGGAATAGTGAAAGCACTTTGGCAGCTTCCATATTGCCTGACTGCCTGCTCTCTCCCGGGTTTCTTAAAAGACAGCGCAAACACACCTATCACTTCGTTAATGTGTTACCTAACCCTGTATGATTTGTATAAATATATGAATAACTATGTATGTAAGTATGTACAGTATGTATGTAAGAACTGTGTTCATGTATGGAATGTCTTGTGTCTAGTAGCACGATGCCTGTGTCAAAACGGTACATCTTAAACACTAATAGTGGTACATAATTTTTTTTAAATGCATTCCTTTTTATAAAATAAATGAAATATCAAAAGAATCCAATGCGTTTTGTGTGTGTGTTTTTAGACAAGTGAATGTGTGCACACAAGTTCATATTTGTGCATGTATTATTGTATGTGGAAAAACATGTCCTGATACGTTTCACTTTCCAGGCCAATTGCAATCTTTCAAAATCCCACATGGCTGCATGAGGTGTAATCGAAAACTGATATTTAATCCAAACATGCTCTAACAAAGTCTAAAAAATACTTGTTTCAACATGAAAAAGCTCTATGCAATTACACTTTCCCCATTTAACCTTGGCCTTCACATCTAACAGCATGGTTTTAACTGCTTCCAGATTAACATGAGAAAGAGTTCTGTTGTGTGAAATGTTAGGGGTGACCATGTGGGGCGGGAGAGGTCAGGGAGGGAGAGAAAGAAATGTGGAATGCAGTTTTGAGAAATTGACATTTAGGAGAGAGAGTGGCTGTTTCTCTGGGAGCTCCATGAAGACGGGAGACAGCCTTTGGAGGGAGAGGTTCCTGGCTGGCCTCGGGGGCAGACTCTGGGCCACGGCCCGGGAGAGGCTGACGGAGTGTGGCCTTGAAAGAGAGTCTGGCCTGGTTTCTGTCAGACATCCCGGATTCCTGGGTGGGAACATTGGCTAAATCAGCCACAGGAGGCTGCTCTGCAGTCATGGCTAGAAGGGATCCAGCTTTTGTCAAATTAAAGTCCGATTTGACTTTTCGTAGCAGGTTAGAACTTACGCAGCAGGTTGGTATAATTAACGTAGCAGGTTAAGGTTAGGAAAAGGGTTAGGGTTAGGTAAAATGCTGGATCCCTTTTAGCCATGACCCTGCGCTGCTGGGAACGTGGCCAAGAATTTCCAGCTTTCAGCAGCAGGAAATGACAGTCCAGAAACCTGTAGGTGAAGAACACAAAAGGCATAAAGGGTTACGCTGTGTGCATAAAGCTCAACTGAAACAGCTGCATATGCTTAAAAAGACATGAACACACTCATGCCACACAGGCACGGCCACAAACAGGCATCCACATTGGGAAAAACAAGACTGCACCCTTGCGAGTTTAAAACATACAGGCACTTGGAGTCAGCTGCACATTCCTGTAAGGATATATCACAGCAAAAACACACATACAAAAGAGGCTCATATGCTCCCGCCTCAAGAAATTCACTGCACATCAACCGTAATGAACTAGTGCCACCTTGTGGTAAAACTTATTTTACATTTCACTTTCGTTCACAGCACTAATTTATATCATGTTGAGTATGCGTATTAATATAATTATTTTCTTTTTTATTCATGGATACTTTGTATTTCTACAGATTCATTATTAACTTTTGTTTTCGGTTGCATAATGCAAATAATATAGATCTATATCTATCTATTCGTTCCATTTATCCTACCCAAAATAAATATGAAGAGATGCTGGCTTATGTTATGTGCTCAATGGTTCTGTGATGATTTTAATTACATTTTACTGCACACACTTGCAATTATGTAGGTTATTTTTTCGACAATAGACACAATGTTGCTATTGTGTACCTTTTGCGTCCCTTTGATATTTTAAGTAGAAATTGTGCACCAATATTACATTTTAAAAGCCTGTTATATTAAACTAAGTACCCTTTAATATAGAACACGTTTTTATATCAATAAAAACACTATGTACCCTCTGACTTCTAGGAATATTTTAACCCACTTAAACCCAAAAGTTTTCACCATCGTTGTAAAGCCCTTTACAATGCTTTGACAAAGTAATTTCTGGAGATTATGTATTTCATGTGATTAGTTATTAATTTTAAGGTAAAAAACAACAACACATAACCCTGTTATGTGAACTGAACTCTCGTTTTAATATGGTGAAACTATTCCTTTTAAAATAATTTTCAAAAAAACATTGATCATTTGGAAAGTATTCAGACCACTTAACTTTTTCCACATTTTGTTATGTTACAGCTGTATTCTAAAATAGATTAAATTGTTTTTTCCCCCTCATCAATCTACACACAATACCCCATTATGACAAAGCAAAAACAGGTTTAGAATTTTTTGCAAAAAAAAAAAATACAAAAATGAAATTTACATAAGTATTCAGACCCTTTACTCAGTACTTTGTTGAAGCACCTTTGGCAGTGATTAGTCTTGAGTCTTCTTGGCACACCTGTATTTGGGGAGTTTCTCAAATCAAATCAAATTTTATTTGTCACATACACATGGTTAGCAGATGTTAATGCGAGTGTAGCGAAATGCTTGTGCTTCTAGTTCCGACCATGCAGTAGTATCTAACAAGTAATCTAACAATTTCACAACAACTACCTTATACACACAAGAGTAAAGGAATGAATACGAGTATGTACATATAAATATATGGATGAGCGATGGCTGACCNGGTGTCTGGCAGGATGGAGGTGATATGATCCTTGACTAGTCTCTCAAAGCACTTCATGATGACGGAAGTGAGTGCTACGGGGCGATAGTCATTTAGCTCAGTTACCTTGGCTTTCTTGGGAACAGGAACAATGGTGGCCCTCTTGAAGCATGTGGGAACAGCAGACTGGGATAGGGACTGATTGAATATGTCCGTAAACACACCAGCCAGCTGGTCTGCGCATGCTCTGAGGACACGGCCAGGGATGCCATCTGGGCCGGCAGCCTTGCGAGGGTTAACACATTTAAATGTTTTTCTCACATTGGCTGCGGTGAAGGTGAGCCCGCAGGTTTTGGTAGCGGGCCGTGTCGGTGGCACTGTATTGTCCTCAAAGCGAGCAAAGAAGTTGTTTAGTTTGTCTGGGAGCAGGACGTCATGGTCCGCAACGGGGCTGGTTTTCTTTTTGTAGTCCGTGATTGACTGTAGACCCTGCCACATTCCTCTTGTGTCTGAGCCGTTGAATTGTGACTCTACTTTGTCTCTATATTGACGCTTAGCTTGTTTGATTGCCTTGCGGAGGGAATAGCTACACTGTTTGTATTCAGTCATGTTTCCGGTAGCCTTACCCTGGTTAAAAGCAGTGGTTCGCGCTTTCAGTTTTGCGCGAATGCTGCCATCAATCCACGGTTTCTGGTTGGGGAAGGTTTTAATATTTGCTATGGGTACAACATCACCAATGCACTTGCTAATAAACTCGCTCACCGAATCAGCATATACATCAATGTTGTTGTCCGATGCTATCCGGAACATATCCCAGTCCACGTGCTCAAAGCAATCTTGCAGCATGGAATCAGATTGGTCGGACCAGCGTTGAACAGACCTGAGCACGGGCGTTTCCTGTTTTAGTTTCTGTTTGTAGGCTGGGAGCAACAAAATGGAGTCATGGTCAGACTTGCCGAAAGGAGGGCGGAGAATAGCCTTGTATGCATCACGGAAGTTAGAATAACAATGATCCAGGATTTTACCAGCCCGGGTGGCACATTCGATATGCTGGTAAAATTTTGTGAGCCTTGTTCTTAAATTAGCCTTATTAAAATCCCCAGCCACAATAAATGCAGCCTCAGGATATGTGGTTTCCAGTTTACATAGAGTCCGATGAATTTCTTTCAGTGCCGTCGTTGTGTCAGCTTGAGGGGGGATGTACACGGCTGTGATTATAATCGAGGAGAATTCTCTTGGTAGATAATGCGGTCTGCATTTGATTGTAAGGAATTCTATGTCAGGTGAACAAAAGGACTTGAGTTCCTGTATGTTGTTATCATCACACCACGTCTCGTTAATCATAAGACACACTCCCATTCTTCTCTGCAGATCCTCTCAAGCTCTGGCAGGTTGGATGGGGAGAGTCGCTGCACAGCTATTTCCAGGTCTCTTCAGAGATGTTCAAATCGGGTCCGAGCTCTGGCTGGGTCACTCAAGGACATTCAGAGACTTGTCCCGAAGCCACTCCTGCGTTGTCTTGGCTGTGTGCGTCGGGTCGTTGTCCTGTTGGAAGGTTATCCTTCACCCCAGTCTGAAGTCCTGAGCGCTATGGAGCAGGTTTTCATCAAGGATCTCTCTGTACTTTGCTTCGTTCATCTTTCCCCCGATCCTGACTAGTCTCCCAGTCCCTGCCGCTGAAAAACATCCCTACAGCATAATGCTGCCACCACCGTGCTTCACCGTTGGGAGGGTGCCAAGTTGCCTCCAAATGTGACGCTTGGCATTCAGGCCCAAGAGTTCAATCTTGGTTTCATCAGACCAGAGGATCTGGTCTCTCATGGTCTGAGTCTTTAGGTGTCTTTTGGCAAACTCCAAGCAGGATTTCATGTGAGGAGTGGCTTCCATCTGGCCACTACCACAAAGGCCTGATTGGTGGAGTGCTGCAGAGATGGTTGTCGTTCTGGAAGTTTCTCCCATCTCCACAGAGGAACTCTAGGGCTCTGTCAGAGTGACCATCGGGTTCTTGGTCACCTCCCTGACCAAGGCCCTTCCCCCGATTACTCAGTTTGTACGGGCAGCCAGCTCTAGGAAGAATCTTGGTGGTTCCAAACTTCTTCCATTTAAGAATGATGAAGGCCACTGTGTTCTTGGGGACCTTCAATGCTGAAGAAAGTTTTTGGTACCCTTCCCCAGATCTGTGCCTCGACAGAATCCTGTCTCGGAGCTCTATGGACAATTCCTTCGACTTCATGGCTTGGTTTTTTCTCTGACAGGCACTGTCAACTGTGGGACCTTATATAGACAGGTGTGTGCCTTTCCAAATCATGTCCAATCAATTGAATTTACCACAGGTGGACTCCAATCAAGTTGTAGAAACATCTCAATGATGATTAATGGAATAGCATGCACCTGAACTCAATTTTGAGTCTCATAGCAAATGGTCTGAATACTTACGTAAATCAGGTTTTTCTGTTTTAGTTTTTTTTAATAAAAAGTCTAAAAACCTGTTTTCACTTTGTCATTGTGGGGTAAAGTGTGTAGATTGATTAGAAAAAAATATTTTAGACATTTTAGAATAAGGCTGTCATGTAACAAAATGTGGAAAAAGTCAAAGGGTCTGAATACTTTCCGAATGCACTGTATTCAACTTCTCAGATGCATTCAGATTCAGTTTTCAAATTCAGTTTTCTAAATTCAGATTCAAAACCAGAGACATCATCCTATCCTTATCAATTTGTACTTATACTTGAGAATGTGCATAAATTTAAGCAGACCTTTGACCATGCGTACACACAGCACCTTGTGGTAGAAAAGTTAAACTGCTAATGAAATACCATCCACCAAGTGGAGAAAGGTTTGACATACTGGGCAAAATCATAAACTATGAAGAAAAAAGATAATACATTAATAGTTTATTCATGTATTTATTTTAGACACTTAAGCTACTAATAGTTTTCTCAGGGTGCTATCAAATTCATAAACATGAAACCATTTAAGCCTAATTGAACAATAAAGTAAATTAGAAAGAGAGGAATGTAAGGTTGGTAGCAATTTAGTTAAACCAGTTAAATAATATAAAAGGCAACACTGAGGCATTGTGTCTTGTCCAAAAGGGCAAATATTGCATTGCTGTAGGATCTGGCACAAGCTACATTATGCAGGGAGCGTGTTTTCAATGAGCGTGCAGATTCTTCCGCTGAGAGCGACGCTTGGCTTATTAGTAGATTTAGTTTTCCAAGGCATATTTTATTGTATCTCTGCAACCAACGCTCTCCAGTATTAGAAAGGGAGACGAAACGCACCAATGCCATCCCAGTGCATACCCAAGTCCTCTACACCCTGGGATTTTTGGCAAGTGGAACATTCCAACGGGAGATTGCGGATCGGCCTGGCATTTCATAAACAACCATGAGCCGAATATTGCCTGCAGTCCTTCATGGCATTATTTCATTGACCCCACAATACATCGTTTCCGTGCACTGCTGTGCAACAGGCCAGAGTGAAAAGGGATTTCCATACCATAGCTGGATTTCCCAATGTCATTGGAGCAATTGACTGCACCCACATCGCAATTAAAGCACCATCAGTGAACGAATTCAACTTCGTCAAGAGAAAAGGTTTCCATTCTGTCAATGTGCAGGTCATCTGTGATTCACATTTGGCTTTGTTGAATTTAGTGGCCAAATGGCCAGGTGGGACACATGACTCATTCATTGCGCAAAACAGTTCAGTCGGCCTTAACCTCCAGGAAGGAGCTGTTGAAGATGGATGGCTTATTGGTAAGTGACTTATGTTTTATTTGCTATGTTAGACCTCTACTGGGAAACAGAATGTTTGTTCATAACTGCAGGAGACCGGGGCTACCCATTAAAAACATGGCTGATGACTCCCCTCACAAACCCCTCAAACCAACATGAGGCAAGGTACAACCAAGCCCACGCACGTACAAGAACAACAGTGGAGCGCACCATGGGCCTTCTGAAAGGGCGTTGGCTGTGCTTGTCTGGGACAGGAGTCACACTGCAATACCAGCCTAGCAAGGTTTGCCTATAAAATGACGTCTTCAAATGCCATTACGTGAATGTAATACAATGTGCAAATTCCTTTTTAGGTTTGCTACATTGTAAAGGCTTGCAGTGTGCTCCACAACATTGCAATCAAAAATAGCATTACACTGAATTATCTACCCAGATCCGATGAGCCCATGCCTGACAGGGAGTGTTTCCCCACCACCCATAGCTCTGGCGCTGAGGACAAGAGTCAATATCATACAACAGTTTTAGGTTGTTCTGTATCTGTTCTCCCAAATATTGTAGTCAAATCGACAAGGAAAACACATTTACATTGCACCAGAATTTGTCTCACATGTTTGACACAATCAACAAGTTCTTTCAATTATTGATTTCTCTCAGGCCATTGCATACATCCTCCAGCTGCTAATTGATGTGTTGATCTCTTGTTTCAGGACTGCGTCCGTCAAAACTTGCGGCGCAGCTGAAGCGCTCACCAAAGAGGACACCCTTCTGGTAGGCCTGGGGATGGCTGAGGGGTCAGGCAAATCACCCACATCTGTGAACATTTCATGTTATATTCTTTTTGTTATATATTTGTCAAGAAAAAAATATTTAGATGTGGTCCATGTCTGAATATGGTTGCGAAAATAAAGCTTGACTTACCATAAGTTGGTATGTCTGGTATTCCTTCAGGGTCTGGGAGAGGGTCCTCAGTATCACCATCAAATGATGCCAAACACTGAGATCTCTTCAATTATGCTGCCAATGAGCTGGTCCATAGCAGACAGTGAAGAGTCACTCAGCCCTCCTCCTGTTGCACATATCCCTTTTGTGGATCATCTTTTGTTTTGGGGGGGGGGGGGAGCATATTTTTTCAAATCAAACCATTTATTTTAATTTCATTAACTGTTCTGCAGTCAGATGAGGCAGAATTTACCACAGCTCTAACCTGCTCCCAAGCAATCTTTTTTCTCTTATTTGTCAAGCCATTGCTGAGGGCTCTAAAAAGTATGGCTTGTTTTGCTTCCACTTCAGTGATCAAAAGTCATTTCTGCTTCCAAAAAGTTTTTTTTTTTCTTTGTCTTCTTTGTACTGGCCTGAGAAGGCGCACTGGAGGCCTGGTGCGTGGAGCCGGGCATTGGATTCACCGGGCTGAGACAGCGCACTGGACTCCTGGTGCGTGGAACTGGAACAGGAGTCACTGGACTGAGAGGGCGCACCGGACGCCTGGTGCGTGGAGCCAGAACAGGAGTCACTGGGCTGGGGAGGCCGCCTGGCATCCTGGTGCGTGAAGCCGGAACAGGATTCACCGGACTGGGGAGGCGCACTGGCATCCTGGTGTGTGGAGCCGGAACACGAGTCACTGGACTGATCTCACGCACCTCTGGGCGAGTGCGGGGAGCTGGTACTGGACGTACTGGGCTGGAGAGGCGCACTGCGGGTCTGGTACGTGGAACTGGCGTAGGTCTCACCGGACTGGTCTCACGCACCTCTGGGCGAGTGCGGGGAGCTGGTACTGGACATACTGGGCTGGAGAGGCGCACTGCGGGTCTGGTACGTGGAACCGGCCTGATGCGTGGAGCCGGAACAGGACGTACCGGGCTGGGACGACACACTGGAAGTCTGGTGCGTGGAGCCGGCACCATGTGCCCCCCCCAAAAAAAATCCTGGGACTGCTGTGGCCGTGGACCCCGGCGTCTTTGCTGACCTCCCATCCTCCTTGGCGACTCCCGCCAAGGAAGGGTCTCACAGCCCCCCAAAATCTCATCCCATGTCCAAAACACCTTCTCCTGGGCACGCTGCGTGGTCCTGGTATGGTGGGTTATTCTGTCACGATCTTGTGGAAGGACAAACCAAGGTGCAGCGAGTGTAGGGTTCCACATAATTTGAATCAAAAGTGAAACCATCAAAAAACACCAGATCGTAACATCAATGTGTCACGCACTAACAGAAACACATTCAAATAATAACCCACACCCACAGGTGGGGAGAAAACAAACTATATAGGATTCCCAATTAGAGGCAACGACAAACAGCTGCCTCTAATTGGGAACCAACTCAAAACCAAACATAGACACACCTAAACAACACTGGTCACGTCCTGGCCCAAAACCCCATAGAGAACCCAGAGGGCTCTCTATGGCCAGGACGTGACACATGCACTAGCACAGTGTTTTAGAACGTGTCTGATTTATCAAGGCAAAATACTTAACAGGTGTGTGTAAATCAAGCGTACGAGCAATTGATAAATACCAACCTTTTTGTACTTGCGAACATTAAAAAATTTCTTCGTACAGTTAATTCAGAAGCTTTTCTACGCAACATTGATAAATGAGGGCCCCGGTACTTTAAGCGGTACTTGATAAGCAAGCAGGGTGCAGTCCTTTACATGAACTTCCTGAATTTATCCATGTAGAGTACCACAGTGGGAGTCATAATACCAATAAAAACCTAGCGGTCAAACAAGAAAATGGTTCTAATCATTTTTCCACTGTTCATTTTCTCCATAGGGGATTTTTTAGAAACACTTAAAATAAGGGCTGTGTTTTGTGTAGGCTTACCCTGGTGTGTAAACCGTGTAAATCTCCATAGGACAAGGTGACATTTATCAATATATTTGCCTGTATTTAATTCCCCAAAATGAAATGCTAATTAACTGCTCATGTGGCTATTATAAAGAACTACAAATGCCATGATGATCTGGATGAGACTGCCTAATCGAGGCAAAGCTAAGAATCTCTAGATTAACTACCATGTAGTAATTATACATTAGCAAAATGTCTTTAAGTTGACAATTCTGTGAACTGTCTTGTGCAAGTTTTAAATTCATATAATACCTGTTAGCAAAGGTGTCAGAAAGAGATGATGTGCAGGAGCTTGCAGGGATTTGTAGTTTTGCATGATGTCTACTTTGATGTGTCGGGTTCACCTAGGGTTCAAGATAAGGGCTGTACCAAATGTTTGATGTAGTATAATAATTGATTATGCTTATGTTGTATTAATAGAAGGGGAGGGGTTATAAGACCCCACCCTCCTTACATTTATAGGGTCCTAGACTACAGATTAACAATATATATATTCATTATAGAGGTTTAGTATTGTTCCACAGTTGTTTTCTAGTTCTCTCTCTCTGCCTCTTATAAAGAGACCGCTCTGAGAAATGTGTGACTGAGACAGAACTCTGCAGGGGAGTGTAGGAGATAAGAGACTAGTCAGACATTCCACAATAAATCAACTTTGGGGAGTGGACATTTATTGCCTAGGCTTTAGAAAACACTGGAACTATTGTATCTCTCTTTCAAGTTTATATAGCTGTGTATGCATGGGCTTGGTCTGATGAGTAGATAGTAATGACGTATGAGGTGACATCACAAGGGCTGGACTTCGGGTTTAATAAAATAACTTGGGACCTTTTCATGCGTGCTATGTTCCTGATTGTCAACTTCTGTCTGCAATTGCATTAGTAAAGGTTTTGAATGATTTAATTAAAGATATTGTCATAATGCTAATTTCGCCAATGATTGACAAGGAAACAAGGAACGAACCCCAACATTTGGCGAGCTTGCCAGGAGTGAGTGTCAACCCCAGTTGGAAGAGATTCCACACCATGTTGCCAGAACTCCAAATTAAAAAAGGTAAGCAGACACCTGTTTAATAATCTAAGTCTGTAATTAAATAGCATTCACTGGTGTGGTTTCCCTCTAACAAGTAAGTGGCACCTCACTCTAATATATAGACATACACTTTGAATATGAAATAGTTGGATTTTAGTTTGGAGAAATGACTTAACGGGCTATTGGTGAAATGCATGATGTCAATATATGATGAATGAAATGAATGTTTGAAGAGGTGATTCAGTGATAATCATCCATTATATATAGGGAGGTAATGCAGTGATCAATACTTTTGGTTTTGAAGAGGTGATTCAGTGATAATCATTCATTATATATTGGGAGGTAATGCAGTGGTCATTACTTTTGGTTTTGCAGAGGTGATTCAGTGTTAATCATCTACTTTATTTAGGGTAGTAAAGCAGCGACCATTACTAAATACTAGTTATTTGTTATTTTTGTAGAGTTACCCAGTGAATGAGTTGAGTTGGATATGAATAGTGGTAATTTTGTGTGAAATTTACCAAGTGAATGAATTTAGTTGTTTATGAATAGTGCGTTGTATGTTTCATTGTTTGTCTGTGGATTATGACAGGTTTATTGGGTAATGGCCCAATAGTGGAATAAAAAGTTAGGAGTAGGACAGAAGTTATTTGAATAAAAAGTTGAACATATTTGTTAGTGACACTTTCCTACCATAGGACAGTATTGGAAATGTACAACCCTTAGTATACCAGTAAAAGTATTACAAAGAAGTTCTGTAGAAATGTTCATTAAAAGTTATTTACCAGGGGCACTGGTGTATAACATATTACTATTACTATACACCCTTAAGATATAATATTAGGAATTGAAGTCTGGCATGTGGTTGTCTCTGTGAGGCCTGTGTGTGAAATATATTTGAGTTTAGTAGAAACATTTACTATAGCCTGGATTAAGTGAGAGCAGCATTAGGATTACAGTATCGCCCACTGTTATTTAACACACACTGAAAGGAGATAGAGAATAATTTATATAGGAATATTCCTACATATTACACCCACTTTAGAATAACCCTATAGAAATTGGAAAACACATTACACGCAGACTATCTAAATAAAAAGCCGGAGCACCATGGCACAGTCAAACCAGAATGAGGAGATAGGAGCAATGAAGCCTGTCACGCCTGTTGAATATATGCAAAATAAGTTTCCTGCTGTGGAATTTACATTCACTTTTATGAACTGGCATGTCTGGACAGAGATGGCAGGAGAAAATAGATATCCAATGGCTGGTTCATTCAACAAGACTAGGTTGGATTTAGTCAAGGAGATAATTCAGAAAGGAAGAATGGACAAGGAGAGGGGGATGAAGAGAAGTGCCCTTGTATCAGAAACTGTGATGGGAATGATGGTGCTGGAAGGACAGATCTTCATGGGTAGGGCTGCCGTGACCAAACTAAAGCTGGAGAAAACAATAGAGTGCGGAAGGAAAGAAATGTGTTAGGACATAGGCAGAAAGGAGTACTCCCCACCACCCCGCTGCCGTATGAGAATCAACCCAGAGGACCCCTGGGTGACTATACACAGATCTACCCTCTCAGATGAAAGAAAAAGAACAAGGCACAGTTCCTGGAGGGAGTTTTCCCTCGCCACCCCAACTCACTCTACAAAAGGAACAGACTGGAAGACCCTAGACATCTGCTCAAGTTGTTTCTACAGGCTCACCACAACCACAGCCTGCAGCTCCCCCACAGTCACATCAGTCACACCTGTGAACCTGGTGCCTGCAGTGTATGGGCTTTTCACCATTCAGCCTTATGGTGAAACAAAAACATGGTATGGAAGAGGATATGGGCCCGCCAAAGCTTTTCGTGACTGGAACAACACTCAATGCTGGACCTGTGGGCGGTTGGGGCATGTGAGTTCGCAGTGTGGGAGACATGGAAGAGGAAGAGGTTATAGCAGGGGCAGAGGAAACTTTGGGCCTGGCAGAGGAAGAGGACATTTTTATAATGCACATCCTGGAGTGTACTACCCACCATGGCAACAATGTGCTCCTCAGTCACTGTACCACTCACCCAGAGATGAAAATGCTCCCCAGGGGCCACCTATGCCCTATGGACAAGGAGGACAAGTTAATGACAGAGGACAGCCATGGCCAATGGGAAATTAGAACACCGACAGTTCTTATTTCCCTCAGAATCAACAATGAAGGTGCCCGATTCCCCTGCTCCAGTATGAATTCAATGATGGAAGAGAAGAGCCAATGGTTACTCTTAATGTTAAGGACATGACCTACTATTGCTAATAGACACTAGAGCTCACTGTTCCTGTTGTTTAGGTAAACTTGGACAAGTTGTTGGAGCTTCCCTGAGCAAATCATCAGTAACAACAGGGACATCTGGAGGGCCCAGGAATGTGTACCAGAGAAAGACTTGGTTGATGAACCTCTGCTTGACTCTGACATGGTGCTGTTTGTTGCTGGTTTTGCTTATATAGATCAAAGCACAGGGAAGAAACATGTCGGATTTGCTGAAGTAGATGTGGAAGGTGATATTGAGGTTATACGGCCCCAACCAGACCATTTATCAGTACAACAGGCAGATTTATTAGCTCTGACCACAGCTTGTGAATTGGGGGAAGGGAAGGCCCTTACTTACTACTCAGACTCAGCATATGCAAGTGGGGTTTAGAGAGCAGGAGAGTTTACTAATACCACAGGCACACCTATTAAAAACAGACCTTATGTTGAACAGTTGATTGAAGCTATGTGAAAACCTAACACATTGGCTATTGTTAAGGTTGAGGCACACACGGGTTGGTGTGATTATGCTAAGAATTGGTAACAGCATAGCTGATGAGGTGGCCAAATTGGCTGCTTCCCGTTGTCACACACATGCATTTTATTTTTTCTTGTTGTTTGTGTCATCTGAAACTACTGATCTTGAGAAACAGCAGCAGGCTGATATTCTCAATCACCAAGAGTGGAGGGAGAGAGGGTGGGCTCTCTGTCCTAGGTCTGGCTTATAGCTACATCTTCTGTCTGGCATGCCCTGCTTACCATCAACCATGATCTTTAATATTTGCCGTTTGGCTCATGGTGTGAGCCATTCATCAAAGGGGGATATGAGAGGAGAATGGAGGAGGAGAATGGAGGAGAAGATTTCTGCCCAATGGTATACCAAAATGTTTAATCAGCACCTGTTATATAACGTAGACAAGGGAACTCCACTGCAACTAGGGAGGTTCCCTACTCCAAATGGACCTTTTGTCCACCTAGCTATGGATTCCATAGAAAGAAATGGTAGAGCGAAAAGAAAGAAAGAGATACTGCCTGGTGATAATTGACAGATTTACCAGGTGGGTGGAGCCATCCCAATATCAACTGCGTTGTGCGAACAGTTGCAAAATTGCTAGTTAGGGAAATTATACTCAGGTTCGAGAGTGCCTGAGGTTTTGTTGGCAGACAACGGGACCCATCTCATAGGAGATGTGGTTACGCAAATGGCCAAAATGATGGGCGTTGACCAGAAGTTTGTGTCCATGTATCAACCGCGGAGTAATGAGAGTTACTGAGAGGGCTAATTCGACTGAAAGGCTCCCTTGCCAAACTGCCATTCCACAGGAATGACATGGGTAGAGGGATTGTCTCTTGTCTTCATGAAAATGCGCAGCAGCCTTAACAAAGGTATTGGGTGTACACCTTATGAAATGTTAACAAGACGACCAATGAACACCCCAGGGGTGAGACCTATGACTGACCGACAGATAGACATAACTGAGACATAGTGTGACCATCTTGAGTACATGAAGGAACTAACTTCTGTTGTAAGTTTTCTCCACTCTCACACTAGCAGCAGAACTAAATCCCAGGTGAGGATCCAGATGCTCTGACCATCTGCGTAGGAGACTGGGTGAAACTACGAGTCCATAAAAGAAAATGGAACCAGCCAAGATGGATGGGACCCTTCCAGGTGACCATGGCAACAAAAGAGGCTGAGATCCACCGATGAGGAAGGAACAGAGGAGAAACGGGGAAGACCACAGCCAGAGGGCCAAGACCAAAGGCCAGAAGAACCAACAGACGGTTCAGCCACAGAACCTGAAGAGTCATCAGATGTCACCATCATACACACATTCTATGGTTGTGAAACAAGAAAATCGCAACCATGGAAACACACATGCAGGCTATTTATTGCTCTCCAAATCCTACTGGTTCCCTTTGTGGACGGGGATGTGGAGAATAATTAATGGGTGAAAGCAGTGACATACATAGGATTACAGGGGAAGGGGAACACATTTGGCACACGGGTAATGATTCAAAAACCCACCTCCACAGCCTTTCTGTGGGGAACCCAGGCAGTAACAATACCAGGGTTTGAAAAAGAAACAGCAATTATACTATTCTGATGTTGGTCACTAGAGGGAAGGAAGCAGCATGGGAATGTGGATTATCCAATAAGACAATAGGTAATAGTTCAGATGCAGCTAAAGAATTTAAGGAGGGCGGGCCCGTCGAGACTAAATGACCAAGGTGGAAGAAGGTTCCCTGCGTACAACCAGGTAACAGTTCCCAGCTGATTAAATGCATAAGAACTCCAAAAATACAATGGGGAGAGTATCTGACTGGTAGTGTAAAGCCCCTAAATGATAAAGGAGATGTTGTGTTGACAGGATTAAAACCCACAATAACCCCCCTGTTTGTATCTGCAATTCAGGGAATGTGGATGTGGGAAACACCACTAATTGCCTGTCCTAAAAACGGATACCAGTAGTTTTGATGTACTGGATGGGAAACAATTGATAACTAGGGTAAATATGTTAAACATAGGCAAGGGCATGGGGACAACTCCGGATCATCCCTGGATCTGTGGGGGTAATGGCTACATTTTTCTCCCCATGGGATGGAAAGGGTGTTGTTATCTGGGGAAAACTGAACGGACAGCAGCAACATTACCTGCCTCTGAGTTGCTGAACAGTTCTTTGCAAATTAGTTTCAGATTGAATGGCAGAGCTAAAAGAGCTGTGGCTCAAAATAATGAAGCTTATACACATGTGCTGTCTCAGGTAGAGATGGCAGCCCTAGTAATCTTTCCAGGTGCAGGAGTTGTAGTAAAGGGTAAGGGGATTAACAATTTGACATACTCCATGCAGGCCCTTACTAATTTGATAATACAGGGTTTTACTCAGTTGTCACTAAGTGTGCAGAATTTGAAGGCAGTAGTGACCAGAGACGAAATGGCATATATTGGCTAAAGACAGAGGGGCCTACAGGTCCCTTGGAATACACAATGAGGATTACTGTGTCATGTTGCTTCCTGACTCCTCTGACAACATGACAGCTATTAATGACCTGGCTAAATTAGGAAGTACTCTGGGAAAAGCTATCAACATCATCTTTGACCAAATTGGAAACTGGTTTAATGATGTACTTGGAAATGTGATGGGAAAAGTTATGTTGACTCTGTTTTCATTGTTTATTCCTATACTTGTAGGAGTTTTGGTGATTTTGGTTACTGTTTACATTTGTAAACTGTAACTGCTCTTGAACATGCTGGAGTGATGGTGTTGGTGGAAGTTGATACAAATCGTGCTGAAGGTGATATTTGTGCATTTCTGGTTTCTCTTAATCCCATTGTTTATTCAACTCGTGTGGTTCTTCCCAGAACTCAGGAGGAATGGGAGTATAGACAAACTCACCCCACCCCCACCAGCATTCCAGGAACCTCAGGAGTTGTTTTCCCCTTTAGAAGGCCATCCCTGGGATCAAATGGATCCGGGGGATTTGCCTAATCTATTTGATTTCAGAGGAGAATATTATGATTGAAGCTGTGAGATTTATTAGTCTCAAAGGGGGAAATGTCAGGTTCACCTGGGGGTCATGATAAGGGCTGTACCAATTGTTTGATGTATTATAATAATGGATTATGCTTATGTTGTATTAATAGAAGGGGATGGGTTATAAGACCCCACCCTCCTTACATTTATAGGGTCCTAGACTACAGATTAACAATATATATATTCATTATAGAGGTTTAGTATTGTTCCACAGTTGTTTTCTAGTTCTCTCTCTCTGCCTCTTATAAAGAGACCGCTCTGAGAAATGTGTGACTGAGACAGAACTCTGCAGGGGAGTGTAGGAGATAAGAGACTAGTCAGACATTCCACAATAAATCAACTTTGGAGAGTGGACATTTACTGCCTAGGCTTTAGGAAACACTGGAACTATTGTTTTTTTATTTAATTACAGCTGCATAGCTAATGTTATTTTTTTTGTGTACAACCACTTTTTTATATCTATATTGTAAATACACCTGATTGTAAAAATTTTGAATATTTTGGTTTGGTCCATCGCGGGTTATCTGTATTTACGTACCCTCTTATTGTTCTCTTTTGCCTGACCTTCAACTAGCAAGGTATGTTGTCCTTGGCTCCGCAATTTTTCAATATAAAGCCGTGGTAATGTTACACAATGTGCTGTTATGCAACCATAAGTTTTGTTACAATGTGGACAATATAAAGATTTCTATTTACAAGTTTCACCGAGCTCGCTAACTAGTGTACCTATTGTAACTTGTGAGTACGTGGGACAGTGTTTGAGTGAGTTTCCATGTGCTCACGCAGGTGCCCGAGAGCTGTAACGGTACCAAAGGGCTAACATATTGTGTGTTGTCTCTTTGCGTGCAGATATGTATTTTATTTTGTCCAAATTATGTTGTATATCATTTTACTTGTATTGTATGGTGCTGTTGTGCACTGAATGTGTGCACGCAGCACCTGTTATTTATTTTTGGTTTGCGCTCTTTTGCCTGTCCTTCAACTAGCAAGGTGCCCGAGAGCTGACTGTACCAAAGGAATAACATATTGTGTGTTGTCTCTTCGTGTGCAGGGCAAATAAAAAGAATCCAACCAGCAGACCTCCAGTTGTGGCAGTGTCCTAATTCAAAGTACACAACGCAGAACGAACCATGCTACATTTATATAGCTGTGTATGCATGGGCTTGGTCTGATGAGTAGATAGTAATGACGTATGCAGTGACATCACAAGGGCTGGACTTCGGGTTTAATAAAATAACTTGGGAAAACGATTGGAACCGTTTCCCTGTTTGACCGCTAGGTTTTATGGGTATTATGACACTTCCAATGTGGGTCTCTATAGGCTTTAGCTAAGTGTGCTAACACAGTCTTTAATCTGTTTTCCTCTACCTTTCATGGCTGGCAAAGTAGCAGTGCTTGATTTGGGCAGGAGCTCACCAGAGCTGAGTACCGGCATTTCAAATGTTCTACTGCTTGAGCGCCTGTTACTTTTATAAAATATTTGCTCAAAAGCATTGTGGAGCTTCTGGACCTAAATATAAACAGTACCAGCACCCAAATTGAGTACCTGCACCTATTTCAGACCAAGTCAAGCACTGTAAAGCACCAGGATGTTGTCTCTGGTTTTCAATCTGAATTTATAGAACTGAATTTGAAATCTGACTGCATCTGAGAAGTTTACTATATGAATTTATATCAACTTGAAATTATAGTTTGTAAACTTGGCACACAGACAGTGAATGCAATATCTACAACATTGAAACTGAATATATAAGTATTGCATTTTAATATTAAATAGAATTTAAAAACTGAATGCAATGTTCATTCAATTCAGTTTCAAATCATTGAATACAAGTTCAGTTTCTGAATTAAATTTGTGCGTTACAAAATCATTTTTAAAATTCAATAAAAAAAAAAAAAATGGAATTCAAATACCATTTCTGTTGCCACTGAAATGACCCAGAAATAAACAAGCCACACCCCCACGTGTGCGTTTGCCGAGTTGCCCCATGTCCACCAGATGCATATGCATTTTGAAAATATTGAACGCACCGCCGCCCTGTGCGGCATCTCTAACGTAGAGTTCGTACTGCTCCTTTGACATTGAATGACTTCCGCTGGAACGCAAAGAGTTTGCGGCATCTCGTGGACATGAGGCGTTAGTTGTACCGCAGGTCACCATAACAAAAACAGTTATAGAGCCAGCTATGTCTATCTCTGATAAGTACAAAACTATAAACCATTATCACTAGCAATCCGATTGCATTTGTATCGTTCCTCGATTTCCCTCGAAAAATCATGTACATTGTGGTGAACGAAGTTTCGTAGTAGGCAAATCAATGGGGGTGTCAACAAAACAATATTCCATAGAGAGGTGAAAACATTATATGAAACAAACAGCCAATGCTATGGATGTATCGGTTAATTTAATTATCAATGTAAAAGTTGTTCAAAACCTTAATCGATACATGTATTAATGAAATGTAATCCCATATTCTCCATGCGTTTCACCTATACATCGACGTAATGGTAAAGCCCATAATGCACGGGTTTCCGCGCGAAAAGACGGCCCGCGCGCATGAACTGCATATAGCTAGCATACAACACATGCCACATACATTGTTGTTCAGAGAGCTCTGATTTTAGCACATTGTTTTAACGATTCTTTGTTGTCGTTTCTTGTTTTTAATCTAAACTAATTTTATATTTTAGTCTATCACGCTCACACTTGAAATGCCAGCCAATACCTCCTTGTCTCTGCCAGTGGATGTCAGGAAAAGGTAACGTTACAAACTAGCTAGCGCAAATGTAATGTTGCAGTGTTGTCATGTTCGGCTAGCTAGCTTGCAGCACACCGCGTTCAGTTTGCCCTTTGTCCTGTCAAACAAGCACACATGCATGGCATGGGGTATTATTATTCTCACCGCATCACACGATCCACCATTCCATGCACAATACTGCGAATTAATTTTGCCACGCTGAAACGGCTCAGCTAACTGGATAGCTAGCTAGCATCTTCCACACAGTTTGCCTATGCCATGTCTAGCTATTTAACTGCACCAAAGATGCGTTGTGCCTGGGAATAGATTTGGCGCCAAATAATACATTTGGGCTCATGTCAGCTGTTGCCTCTCACTTCAATATTGGATACATGTAGGTTTTTAATTGTCTAGTTGGCTAACTAATGTTAACGTTCGCGTTATCACTCTAATTGTTAGCTTGCTAGCTATCCTCGACTATTTGTGAAATGTTAGCAACTCAAAACGGGTAACATTACACTAGCTTGCTAGCTGGCTTATCTTATTCGATGCTTGGTACAGTAACATTAGCTAGGATAGGAATTCAAAATCAAGTCCGGTTCACAATCAAGTGTCCAGCTAATTAGCTAGATTTACAAACATTTAGAGTTAGCGACGTGCCAACCAGTTGTGCCATGCTGATATGTTGGATTTGACTATGTTTAGGTCATTGTAGCAAGTGGGCAGCACTTATTTTTTTTTAATTATTATTTTTTTTAAACAGGCTGGAGGTGTTGGAAAAAGATGACGATGGGATCTCAGATGAGGTGAGTGACCTGAACTACCAAGTTGGACATTTGGTTTCGGTTGTTAGAAAACGTAAATAAGTCTGTTATTTCACCCTTGACTAATGTCCAGAAAGTCGATCATGACTATCCCTTTGTGAAGTTGTATTAGTCGTATGTACAAGAAAAACATGGTATACATCGTCCAACGAAATGCTTACTTTCAGGTTCCTTCTCGACAATGAGAAATTAAATTGCTCAGACTAGAATAAACATTTTAGCATAAGTATAATACAAGAATGCACACTCTACAGTCTAATATTTACATGTTTTGGGGATTGGGGGGCAAGTGTTTACATTGTGTATTATTTACTGTGTGTGTGTGGCATGAAATCGTGTGGATGAGTGCATGTGTGTGGAGAGCTGCTTAGTGTTCAGCATTTTGATGGCTTATAGCTACAAACTGTCTCGGAGCCTGTTGGTATCAGACCTCATGCGCAGATAGTATTCCTCACAGGAAGCGAGTGAACAGCTTGTGGCTAAGCACGTAAAATAACTTAGATGGGTAGCACCTTCCAAAGCATGTCTCAAACGAGTTTATTTAACTCATAGGACCGTGTCAAAGAAAAGGTAAAGTTGTTGCAGGACTTCCTGCATGCGGATGCCCAGGACCAGCTCAGCAGCCTGAAAGCCAAGATGAAGAGTTCAGAGATCTCAATGGTGAGTTGTGGCTGCATCCTCTCAATCTAACAAATCCACTCACTCTGGCCCATCACTCAATCTATAGAAATAATGTTTGGGTTTGTCCAAAATGGCACCTGATTTCCTATATAGTGCAGTGCTTTTGACCAGGCCCTGCATGTTCCCCTCAGGATGGCTACCTCTCTAAGGTGAAGGCCCTATTGGGACGTGAGCTGTGTGTGGAGAATGGCTCACACAGTGATGTTGTGGAGCAAAACTGCAAGAATGGCAAAACAAATGGCTCTGCAGCAAATGGCGACTCTCACAAGGAAGAGGATGAAGAGGGAATCATGGACACCAAAGAGGCTGATGCCATTAAGTCTCCTTCTGCCCCCAAAGGCAAGGGAGGACGGAAGAGCAAGTCAGACTCTGAGCCCAAGAGTGAGTAGGAGTGGCTGGGGACATCAATTTCTCCTTGGATTAATCTATACAGTATGCCTTACTTTTCAGTGATGTCTCATGCTCTGAAAGATTTGTTCTGATGGCCATCTAATTGTTTCACCAAGCAACTTGTAAAGCACCAAACGCATCTTAGAACTACATTTTGGGAAATGACCAAGTGTTGAGGCACATGGATGCATGTGCAATCGATTCCAAATCCTTAAATAGTAATTTTAATTTTGTCCAGAATCACCTGGTTCCAGGGTCACAAGAAACTCTGTCTCTGGGAAACAACCGACCATCTTATCAATGTTCTCCAAAGTGTGAGTAGGAACTCATCTATGTTTCCCTTAACCTTTCAAGGTATTATGCATTCTGCTCATGACTAAACTTTTCCCTTGCAGTCAGAAGCGCAAGTCTGATGAGGTGAATGGAGAGGTTACCAATGGAGAAGTGGAAGAGAAGGAGAAAGTAGACCGGGACACGGAGGAGGAAGAGGAGGTGAGATGATCTTATTGTGTGGCACCTGTCACTCAGACATGTGACTTGCTCTCATTAATCAATGCCCCTCCTAATCAGTCCTTTCTGTTGTAGACACAGGATGAGAAGCGTTTTAAAGTGGAGCCAGACAATAAGTAAGACCTTTTAACTCCCTCCCTCCCTTCAATTGGCCACACCCTTCCTCCAATTTGCATTGACTGTCTCCATCCTCTGTTCTCAGGCCAGTTGCAGAGGATGCCACTAGTGAGAAAATGAAGCCAGTGGCTGCAGCTAAGGTGAGGCCCCTTCCTGCACTCAAGCTGTTATATAATTTCGGTGCAGAGTTGCCATGTCCGTGTCGCTGCTCATCTCCTGTTTCAGACTCCACCCCCTAAATGTCCAGACTGCAGGCAGTATCTGGATGACTCGGACCTCAAGTTATTTCAGGGAGATCCTGATAATGCGGTGAGAAACTCAAGGGTTTAATTCTAAAGAAAATGTGATAAGGTGCCATTTTAACGTCATTAGGGCCTACTGGATTTTTGTTGAAGGACTTTCACTAAAATAGGATTTTATAACAATATGGACCTATTCTAGTTGTCATGGTTTCATTGATTGTTCTACCAGTCAATGTGACTTTGCTTGCTTATGTTTGTATACTTACAGCTGGATGAGCCAGAAATGTTAACAGACGAGCGCCTCTCTCTGTTTGACTCAAACGAAGACGGCTTTGAGAACTACGAAGAACTACCCCAGCACAAGATTACCAACTTCTGGTAAGTGGTCCCTTCATGCAGTCCCTTTAAAATTGTATACAGCATCAGCCTTTTAGTGCATGTTTTTTGCTGTCACCTTGGTAAAAGTGAACTGTTCTTTTTTGCAGTGTTTATGACAAGCGTGGCCACCTGTGTCCATTTGACTCTGGGCTCATTGAGAAGAACGTTGAGCTGTACTTCAGCTGTGCAGTCAAGCCCATCTATGATGACAACCCCTGCATTGATGGTATGGCCCTGACCTTCTTCACAGTAACAGTGTTAATATAGATGTTTTCCTCCAACCATTGATTTACAATGGTATCTTTACTAAACCATTTTATGTAAGTGGTGTAACTACTGTACTGCTATTCTTCTAGGTGGGGTTCCTGCCAAAAAGCTTGGTCCCATCAATGCCTGGTGGATCACTGGTTTTGACGGAGGAGAGAAAGCCTTAATTGGATTCACTACAGGTAATCTCAAGATCTTCCTTTTAGGTTTAAGTGGATTGAATGTTAAAACATTAGCCTAATGCCTGCCTATACTCATGGTGTGTGTATATGACTCTGACCTCTAACCATTACCTCTTCCCCCCCATCTCCAGCCTTTGCTGACTACATCCTGATGGATCCCAGGGAGGAGTATGCCGCCATCTTTGCTGTGATGCAGGAGAAGATCTACATGAGCAAGATGGTGGTGGAGTTTCTGCAGAAGAACCCTGATGTCAGCTATGAGGACCTCCTCAACAAGATCGAGGTGAAATACTAAGAACGTTTGGTGTAGACACTTAACCGTAACTACAGTTTATTGGATAATTGCAGGTAGTTCCTTTTCTGTTTGGTGCCTAATGAACATTGCCCAAATCTTCACACATGGCAACATCTGCTTCAGCACTGACTTGACTCGCCAGCTCTCCTCTTTGCCCCTAAGACCACAGTGCCTCCTGCTGGGCTGAACTTCAACCGCTTCACAGAGGACACGCTGCTGCGCCACGCCCAGTTCGTGGTGGAGCAGGTGGAGAGCTACGACGAGGCCGGGGACTCTGACGAGCAGCCCATCATCGTCACCCCCTGCATGAGGGACCTGATCAAGCTGGCTGGGGTCACCTTGGGGAAGAGGTAATGATAGGACCTGCTATTGTCTGATGTTGCAACAGACTTGCCATTATAAGCACAACCCCCTCCCTGTCCTTCCCCTGTAGTGCTGTCTGCTTCTCACTAGGCTGTGTGGCTGGAAGAGAATCCTAACTCTTAGCATGAAGTTAAAATGGCACACTGTCAGGCAATAGCTGGATTGAAGATTCAATTCAGTCTAATTGGCTGTGGATCATTTTATGTTCAAACCGTAAAGCTAAAGGGCCAGCCACCAGAGCTGTGTATGTTCCTCATGCTGATTTGTGTTGGGGACAATAAGGGGGTTATGTTTGTCTCCCTGCTGTTTGTTCCCTCTGATCCCTGGTGTTTAATACTCCTCTTGACATTCCCTAATGCAGCATGCTGTTGTACTGGTAGGTATTCTACAGCCCTTCGGTCTGAATATATCCTTGGCTTGTTTGGTGTGCGTTGCAACAAATGTGTTGTCATAGAGCTGTAAAGCTCATCCCAATTTGTGCCGTTTGTCATTAAAAAAATCTGCTGCATGGCTGCTTTGGCTGTTGAGCTTGAACACAGCATTACTACATTTGTACTATTTATTATAATAATTGATTGCATTAGCACAACACCCAACCACCTGCTTCTTTCCCTTCATAGGAGAGCTGCAAGAAGACAGGCCATCCGCCATCCCACCAAGATTGAGAAGGACAGCAAAGGAGGGCCCACTAGAGCGACTACCACGAAGCTGGTCTACAAGATCTTTGACACTTTCTTCTCTGACCAGATTGATCAGAATGAGAAGGATGGAGGAATCAAACGCCAGCGCTGCGGTGTCTGTGAGGTAACTTACTAAGTGCCAATCTGAATGAGGTTGAGCCAAGTCTTATTTTAATTGCACTTTGAATAAGTGAACCTTCTGCCAAGCGAACTAGCTACACTCTTATGCAATTAATTGGAACAGTCTTCTGTTCATAATTGAAGCATGTAGCACTCTAGAATTTTTTTTATTTAACTAGGTAAGCCAGTTAAGAACAAATTCTTATTGCAATGATGGCCTACCAAAACGCTTCCTACTGGGGCTGGGATTAAAAATATAGGACAAAATACACATCACGACAAGAGACAACACTACATAAAGAGATTTAAGACAACACAGCATGTTAGCAGCCAAAAGCATGGTACAAACATTATTAGGCACCGACAACCGCACAAAGGGCAAGAAGTTAGAGACAACAATACATCACGCAAAGCAGCCACAGCTGTCAGTGTCCATGATTGAGTCTTTGAATGAAGAGATTGAGATAAAACTGTCCAGTTTGAGTGTTTGTTGCAGCTCGTTCCAGTCGCTAGCTGCAGCGAACTGAAAAGACGAGCGACCCAAGGATGTGTGCTTTAGGTAACTTTAACAGAATGTGACTGGCAGAACAGGTGTTGTATGTGGAGGATGAGGGCTGCAGTAGATATCTCAGATGGGGAGGAGTGAGGCCTAAGAGTGTTTTATAAATAAGCATCAACCAGTGGGTCATGCGACGGGTATACAGAGATGAGTGCAGTGATGTCCTAATAAGGAGCATTGGTAACAAATTAATGTCCGAATGGTCAAGAACATCTAGCTGCTCGAGAGCACCTGCCGATCTATAAATTATGTCTCCGTAATCTAGCATGGGTTGGATGGTCATCTAAATTACAGTTTGGCATCTGGGGTGAAAGTCTAGATTTAACTTTAGCCTGCAGCCTTGATATGAAATGCCCTAGTTTAAAACACATGTTCTCATTCTTCTGGCTCCAGGTTTGCCTAGTTCCAGACTGTGGCAATTGTTCAGCCTGCAAGGACATGATCAAGTTTGGGGGTAGTGGTCGCAGCAAGCAGGCTTGCCAGAAGAGGAGGTAAGTTAACTGATCTTTAGTGACTCTCTCCCCCTTAGCTGCCTAGATAAATGGTTCCTGCCATGGCTGTTTCTGAACACTCATAACATTTTGTTCCAGAAAACTGTTCCTTCCCATGATCTCATTCTGGAAAACAGTTCTGAGAGACTGTTAAAATGAACTCCAGACTCTCTAAAAAAATAAATAAAAATATACTCATTGGCTGTGATCTGCTCCCTTATCAATGTAATTTCCCCACCAGATGCCCCAACCTGGCAGTAAAGGAGGCTGAGGATGATGAGAACATAGAGGAGGAAGAGTTGTTGCCTGTAAAGGCACCTTCAAAGAAGGTGTCCAAGGCCAAGACTAAGAAGCAAAGCAATGGCAAGCTGACCTGGGTTGGAGACTCTATCAAAGTATGTACTCCTTAGTGTTGTAGGAAGTTCTTAACCTCAACTGATCAAAATATCCCTTAGTATACCAGACTTGTAATATAAAAAATGTGTATGTAATTTGACTGACTTGCTGCAATGCAAACTGCTCTTGGGATAAAGGTTCTCTTCTCTCCCTCCTGTGTTCAGACTGAGGGGAAGAAGCAGTACTACATGAAGGCGTGTATGGACAACGAGGTGCTGGAGGTGGGAGACTGTGTTTCTGTCAGCTCTGATGACCCATCAATCCTGCTCTACCTGGCCAGGTAGGTTCTATAACAGTTTAATAATCTTGACTTAGAATTTTCTATTGGTTTCTGTATGGGTCAGGTGTTGACTGTCTTGGGTCTCCAGGATCACATCCCTGTGGGAGGATAACAATGGGAAGTGGTTCCATGCCCACTGGTTCTGCCGTGGTACAGATACTGTGCTGGGGGAGTCCTCTGACCCTCTGGAGCTGTTCCTGGTCGATGACTGTGAAGACATGCAGCTGAGCTACGTGGAGGGCAAGGTCAACGTCATGTACAAGGCCCCATCAGACAACTGGTTCATGGAGGTAAGAATTCATTGGCTTTATCGCTCTTTAAGCACTCGCTAGCCTGGTCCCAGATCTGTGCGCTCCTACAGTCATTGTCATGCTAATTGTCTATACTGCTACTACTCCATGCACCTCATCACTAATGTATTTTCAGGGTGGCATGGTAGAGGACATCAAGGTGATTGACGATGACAATGGGAAGAATTTCTTCTACCAGCTGTGGTATGAAGGAGACTGTGCCCGCTTTGAGACCCCACCTACCTTCACACCCCAAGAGGACTGCAAGTACAAGTGAGTCAAAATTGACATTTGACAGCCCTAGCAGTGCTTTAAGTACTTACAATTGGCGCTCTAAAAATCTAGTACTGGAATACCTTGAAAAGCTGACATTTCCTCAGTGTGGTTTTTGAAATTTGTAGCCAAGGTTTTTTAATAAGCTCTTCTGCTCCAATGATTACGTCACAAACAGATCAGTAATAAATACTCATTTCTTTCCTGCAGTTTCAAACCATGTACGGTTATTATGACATCAAATGTTGTCTTGAACTTGGCATGCCATACAAAGGGACTTTCTGGCTGTTTTTTTTGTTTTAGAAACGTGATACAATACCCTACATCTCAAATGGCAAAATGTTGAATTCCAATGCATAGTGCCTTTGGAAAGGCTTGTCAAGTGGTAATGCTGTTTTTCTTCTATACTACAATACAAATTAAGGTCTTCAAATTACAACTCAGTGCTTGAAAGTCCTTGAATTTTACTTTGCAATGTCTAACCTTTTTAAGTGTTTGACATTTTGATAGGAGGATTAATAAGTTGGTCTTGGGTTATGGTGTCCCCTGTATTTCAGCTTCTGTGCCAGCTGTAGTAGGGCTGAGGAGAGGGAAGAGCAGGAGACTCCTCGGGTGTTTGAACCCATAAAGGACGAGGACCACGACTCCAAGGCCTTATATGCTCTGACCTGCCTGAAGGGAGAGCAGTTCAGGGTGGGAGACAGCTGCTACCTTCCCCCTGACGCATACAACTTCAGGTGAGTGGAACATCCAGGAATACTGACACTTCTACATGGCATTGTTGAATAATTGTTTCTGATTGGGAAACTAGGTTTGGTTTGCTAAACTAGGAAGTCTGTTTGGTCACCAAGGCAACTAATGTAGTGGTCTCCTAGACTTGCAATCTACTTCAGTGGATGTTGAAAACATTTCTAGTTGCAAATGTGTTCAATTATAGCCTTGGTATAAAAAGCATAATCAGCTCTGGACACTAGCACATCGTGGAACACATTCCACGTTCATGATTTTCATAGGATGCAAAGCCCCTTGTTGATTCTCTTACATCAGTGGTATTCAAAGTCGGAGTTGCGACAACTTAAATTAAGAGTACAGGTTATTGTATGGGACAGTAAACAAATGTTTTTTGGGAAGATCTGTTAAGGGATAAATCTAATGAATTGAAGATAATTTGATGTAAATCTAAATGTATTGATTAAGGTAATTAGATTTGGAGGGGTGGGTCCCAAGAGATTCTGGTGCAAAAATGGGGTCCCTGCTGAAAGTTTCAATACCACTGCCTTACATAGGCATGGTCTCTATTGGGGACAACTAGGCAAATCCTAGTGTTGGCAAATTCAACATCCGGTTATTATTATCTCCCTTTACCATAACATTATTTTCTTGTGTGCTCAGTGTGAAGGCAGCCAGTCCAGTGAAGCGTCCTCACAGGAAGGAGGACGTGGATGAGGAGTTGTACCCAGAGTACTACAGGAAGCATTCAGACTACATCAAGGGCTCCAACCTGGATGCCCCTGAGCCCTTCAGAGTGGGACGAATCAAGGAGATCTTCTGCCACAGACGCAGCAACGGGAAGGCTGACGTGTCTGAAGTCAAACTGCGCTTGTACAAGTTCTACAGGTGAGCACCCAAGTCAAATGTCACGGTAGAACTGCAAAGAAGGACCCCTTGGATCCATGCCAAATTTAGTAACTTTTGTACAATGAGAATTTCGGCCTAAAATGCATCTCTTCACTGTAGGGGAGGTGAACTGGTGCCAAAATGTGCTTGTCTGTGGTTTTACCATACACTTAATGTTCACCCTCTGTCAGGCCTGAGAACACTCACAAGGGGGCGAAGGCAGGTTACCACACAGACATCAACCAGCTGTACTGGAGTGACGAGGAAGTGACTGTCAACATGTCGGAGGTGCTGGGCCGGTGTCGTGTGGAGTACGGAGAGGACCTGAATGAGACTGTTCAGGACTTCTCCTCAGGCGGACCTGACCGATTCTACTTCCTTGAGGTGAGGCTGGACTAGAGGAGAAGAAATTGAGCAACATTAATCTTGCACGCTAAGTAGCTGAGATGCTCATTCGAGGAAGTTTGCTCAAGATGGTAATATTGGTTTCCTTCTCACCCAAAGGCTTATAATGCTAAGTCCAAGAGCTTTGAGGACCCACCCAACTATGCCCGCTCTGCTGTGAACAAGGGCAAGGGGAAAGGGAAGGGCAAAGGTAACTACTCTCTCCTCTGTGGTACTTACTGCCAGTCACATATTTCTCTCCTTTTGAAATGTCCTCGTGCCTATTAGAGGTTTAGGCTTGTCATGAGGCTTCGCCGACTGTTGTAACTGTGGATCCAAACCCCCTGCCCTCCAGGTAAAGGCAAAGGGAAGTCCTCTTCTGCTCAGGAGCCTCCAGACCAGGAGCCTCAGGACCCCAAGGTGCCAAAGCTGCGTACCCTGGACGTGTTCTCTGGCTGCGGTGGGCTCTCTGAAGGCTTCCACCAAGCTGGTTAGTAGTTTCTTCACTTCAACAGCTCGGGAAATGTCTAAGTTGTGGGTGACCACGAGTGAACTTTTTTTAATATACAGGTAGAATTTCTTACAAGAGTAAAGTTGTTTGTCAGGCCACAGTGACTGCAATTTGTTGTTACTCCTACCTGTCAGGTATCGCTGAGACTCTGTGGGCCATTGAGATGTGGGACCCAGCAGCCCAGGCTTTCAGACTGAACAACCCGGGTACCACAGTGTTTACAGAGGACTGCAATGTGCTGCTAAAGCTGGTGATGTCTGGAGAGAAGACAAACTCCCTGGGCCAGCGGCTGCCCCAGAAGGGAGACGTGGAGATGCTGTGTGGAGGCCCTCCCTGTCAAGGCTTCAGCGGCATGAACCGCTTCAACTCCAGAACCTACTCCAAATTCAAAAACTCTCTGGTGGTGTCTTATCTCAGGTCAGTTAAACAGATTTGTGTTTCCATACAAACATATGTATGAGTATATTATTGATCTGTTCAAGTACAGAAGCTCCAGTCTAAGTGGTTGCTGTGTAGTTTCCCCTAATGTCTAGTCTCCTCTTATAGTTACTGCGACTACTACAGACCCAAGTTCTTCCTGCTTGAGAACGTGAGGAACTTTGTCTCCTTCAAAAGCTCCATGGTGCTGAAACTGACTCTGCGCTGTCTTGTCCGCATGGGCTATCAGTGCACATTCGGAGTCCTTCAGGTGAGATATTAGTGAACTTAAGCTGGCATGTTTCTTTCTGATTGACGAATCCAATAGTCTGCAGTATTACGCAAATGTTTTTAGTTATGGTGCTACATGTTATTGTGACAGTCATTCATGGGATATGCTGAAGCCTAACCTCTGCTGTCCACTCTTCCCAGGCTGGGCAGTACGGAGTGGCTCAGACGCGGCGCAGGGCCATCATCCTGGCGGCCGCGCCTGGGGAGAAGCTTCCTCGCTACCCAGAGCCCCTGCATGTGTTCGCTCCCCGGGCATGCTCTCTCAATGTGGTGGTGGACGACAAGAAATATTTCAGCAACGTCACACGGTAACCAGCCACCAGTCAATGTAAAAGCGTGTGGTTGTATAGCTTGTGATGTGAAGGATGAGGGTTGTCTAGTTTCTGACTGTTCTTGTTTCAGAGGTAATGGCGGTGTGTACAGGACCATCACCGTGAGGGACACGATGTCTGACCTGCCAGAGATCCGCAATGGAGCGTCTGCTCTGGAGATCTCCTACAACGGAGAGCCCCAGTCCTGGTTCCAGAGGCAGATCAGAGGCACACAGTACCAGCCCATCCTCAAAGACCACATCTGCAAGGTACAGCTGCTGCCTCATACAATCACCTGGTCGCTCGGCAGTAACCTGTTAGAATAGCCGTAGGTGTGGCTCGGTCTTTGGAGTCTCTTGGATGCGTTAGTCTGCTATTAGACCTCAGTGCAGCTTAGTGAAAAGCTGTTTGGTTTTTACAGGAGCAGAGAGCACCACACTTGGGGAGCAGATTTGTTGTGCCTGTAATGCTTGTGACATTGGTTAAATGAGAATTGTCACAAGGATGGGTGGACAATAGCTTTCCTTGAAACCAACTAAGTCCCTTTTTGGTTCCCAGGACTTAAGTGCCCTAGTAGCAGCCCGTATGAGGCACATCCCCCTGGCGCCTGGCTCTGACTGGAGGGACCTGCCCAACATCGAGGTCCGCCTGAGAGACGGGACCTCATCCAAGAAGCTCCGCTACACCCACCCAGACAAGAAGAATGGCCGCAGCAGCTCTGGAGCACTGAGGGGTGTTTGTACATGTTCAGGAGGTACACAAATGTTAAATGCTTTATGGATATCATTTTTCTTTTTAAATACAATAGCAACCTTCAACACCTAATCCGTTTAGCCTCTTGGCTAAAACAGTGGGTGCTTGGCGTCTTCATAACTCTGACAAATAGTCTAAACATGTTAATTTTTATATCACTTTTTCAGGTTGGATAGCAAATCCAAGGGGTTGTTGTAATGTTTTCTGTATACATGTTCTGATTGCCATCCTGTCCTCTAGGGGTGCCCTGTGACCCTGCTGACAGGCAGTTCAACACTCTGATCCCCTGGTGTTTGCCCCACACGGGGAACCGCCACAACCACTGGGCTGGCCTCTATGGCAGGCTGGAGTGGGACGGCTTCTTCAGCACCACCGTTACCAACCCTGAGCCCATGGGCAAGCAGGTAAGATCTAATACTGTACCAGCTCTAGCAGAATTTACTAGTTCACCTCAGGACACAGCCATGTACAGTGGGGCAAAAAAGTATTTAGTCAGCCACCAATTGTGCAAGTTCTCCAACTTAA
>QNTS01003977.1:95365-112011 GCA_003317085.1 Hucho hucho
TTACAATTAACACATACCAATTAACTATTACAATTAACATATACCCCAAGGCTACACATTCCTTTGTCTAATGCCCCATTCTGCACACGTCTCACACCTAGGAACCTCCCTCCTTCACACTGGGGTCACATGCCCGTAAGCAGGGATCATCAACAAGATTCAGCCGCAGGCCAATTTTTTCTTGAGCAGAAGGTCGAGTGGCCAGAACATAATTACAAATAATTTGTAGATTGCAAATTGACCGCAAGACAGGGGTGGTATACAGAAGATAGCCCTATTTGGTAAAATACCAAGTCCATATTATGGCAAGAACAGCTCAAATAAGCAAAGGGAAATGACAGTCCGTCATTACTTTAATACCTGAAGGTCAGTCAATCCGGAAAATGTCAATCTGGTGGAAATTTGTCCTTTGGTCGGATAAGTCCAAATTTGATATTTTTGGTTCCAACCGCTGTGTATTTGTGAGACGCAGAGTAGGTGAACGGATGATCTCTGCATGTGTGGTTCCCACCGTGAAGCATGGAGGAGGAGATGTGATGGTGTGGGGTGCTTTGCTGGTGACACTGTCAGTGATTTATTTAGAATTCAAGGCACACTTAACCAGCATGGCTACCACAGCGATAAGCCATCCCACCTGGTTTGCGCTTAGTGGGACTATAATTTGTTCTTTAACTGGACAATGACCCCCCAAAAAAGCTATTTGTATTCGTAGAAAAAAGGTTTGTACCCGTAGAAAGCGATTTCTCTATATCACTGGCAGCCTCTCGTTCGCTAACCACCATCACTTTCTAGGGGTACTACAAATCGCTTTCTACACGTGAGAACTTTTTGTCTTTTTCTTGTTGTCAAATCCCTGCCAAAAGTCAGGTGACCTTAACACTTCCAAATATGGAGTTGCAGGTTTGCCATATCTGTCAAAACTCTAATGCAATATATTGATTTACAAATTCAAATCAAAAGGTGTTTATTTGTGGATAATGAATTGCATTTGTGGATAGTGATTTACATTTTTGGAAATTGATTTACATTTGTGGAAAGTGATTTACATTTGTGGATTGGTGATTTACATTTGTGGATTGGTACTTATTTATACAGATCATGATACACGAATACAAAATGCATGCTGTGTGTTCACAATACATCTGGCATGATATTGATCCAGAGACAGTGCAGCATGCGCGCACATCGTGACAACTTTTTACCAGTTGTAGGTAGGCTATTTAATATGTTTTCCATAAAACATATTAATGCACTAGAACTGATATAATGGCGACAAAGCATCAGGAAATGACTTTATGTGCTCTAGAGCTCTTTCGATAAATTTGCCCAGAGGTGGATTCAAGTAAACTATATTCAAATGTCGACTTTTCGTATCAAGCGAAGGGTTTTACTCATGCTCAGTTCTAGAGTAGCCTAAAATGGCATAGAAATTAATAGCCTACTTGATGGCCAACATATGCAAATGTAGCCTATCTTTCTCCACATTTAATGGCAATTTCATTGTGGACTTTTTCCCCATAAATTCCATTTCAAATTTTTACTTGCGTAGCGCTCTAGAGTCTAGACTCTATACCCTAGAGTCTCATAGAGTCTAGACTCTAGAGCGCTGCGCGAGTGGACATTTGAAATGGAATTTATGGGGCCTACCATTTGACACAGTACAATAAATATGTTGAAATGACGATATCACTGGAGTCATTGCAAATCAATTTGTGCCACGTGTGTAGCCTACCTGGAGCTGGCAAACAGATTTAATAAATATAACTCAGTTTTTTGTTGTAGCCTTGTGTTACTATGCAATTCTTAATGGCCATGTTAAGTTAATTAAATTGGAAGTTATCAATTGTGACCATGGTCACAGCCATATCGCGTATGTATCATTCTCCACATTTAATGTCAGTTTCATTGTGGACTTTTCCCTGAAATTAGATGATGGCCTTTCTGGGGCTATAGGCTACCTGCATCTAGCTCAGCAAACCATGGCAAAGTTGAATTGCAACTTTAAACCCAGATTTTAGTCAGTAGCCTATGCCTATTGAAATAACAAGTCAATCTTGCAAATAGGCCGTTTATAATTGTTTGTAGTCTTAAAATCTGGCCTAACATTCGTTTTTTGAAGTTCATCCAAGTGTTTCTTGCGTATATTGAGATCATCTGTCCAACTTTCATCACTCAAACTCTCATGTCGGATTTATCTATAGTTATGCACATGCACAAATGGGATTTATTTAAGAAAATAAGGCCCGAGGGTGGTGTGGTATATGGCCAATATACCATGGCTAAGGGCTGTTCTATTGCGCCACACAACGCAGGGTGCTAGGACACAGCCCTTAGCCGTGGTAATTAGAGCAGTAAAAAATACATGTTTTGTCATACCCATGTTATACGGTCTGATATATATACAGTTGAAGTCGGAAGTTTACATACACTTAGGTTGGAGTCATTAAAACTCATTTTTCAACCACTCCACAAATTTCTTGTTAACAAACTATGATTTTGGCAAGTCGGTTAGGACATCTACTTTGTGCATGACACAAGTAATTTTTCCAACAATTGTTGACAGACAGAACATTTCACGTATAATTCACTGCATCACAATTCCAGTGGGTCAGAAGTTTAATACACTAAGATAACTGTGCCCATAAACAGCTTGGAAAATTCCAGAAAATGATGTCATGGCTTTAGAAGCTTCTGATAGGGTAATTGACATCATTTGAGCCAATTGGAGGTGTACCTGTGGATGTATTTCAAGGCCTACCTTCAAACTCAGTGCCTCTTTGCTTGACATCATGAGAACATTTAAAGAAATTAGCCAAGACCTCAGATTCACAAGTCTGATTCATCCTTGGGAGCAATTTTCAAACGCCTGAAGGTACCACGTTAATCTGTACAAACAATAGTACATAAGTATAAACACCATGGGACCCCGCAGCCATCATACTGCTCAGGAAGGAGTTCATCCCAACTGTGAAGCACGGGGGTTGCAGCATCATGTTGTGGGGGTGCTTTGCTGCAGGAGGGACTGTTGCACTTAAAAAAATAGATGGCATCATGAGGAAGGACAATTATGTGGATATATTGAAGCAACATCTCAAGACATCAGTCAGAAAGTTAAAGCTTGGTCGCAAATGGGTCTTCCAAATGACCCATAGCATACTTCCATAGTTGTGGCAAAATGGCTTAAGGACAACAAAGTCAAGGTATTGGAGTGGCCATCACAAAGCCCTGACCTCAATCCCATAGAAAATGTGTGGGCAGAACTGAAAAAGCGTGTGCGAGCAAGGAGGCCTACAATCCTGACTCAGTTACACCAGCTCTGTCAGGAGGAATGGGCCAAAATTCACCTCAATTATTGTGGGAACCTTGTGGAAGGCTACCAGAAACGTTTGACCCAAGTTAAACAATTTAAAGGTAATGCTACCAAATACTATTGGAGTGTATGTAAACTTCTGACCCACTGGTAATGTGATAAAAAAATAAAAGCTGATATAAATCCTTCTCTATACTATTATTCTGACATATTCTGACATTCTTAAAATAAAGTGGTGATCCTAACTGACCTAAGACAGGGAATTTTTACTAGGATTAAATGTCAGGAATTGTGAAAAACTGAGTTAATATGTATTTGGCTAAGGTGTATGTAAACTTCCGACTTCAACTGTATATTTTAAAATGTAACTAGGCAAGTCAGTTAAGAACAAATTCTTATTTACAGTGATAACCTACACCAGCCAAACCCTGACGACGCTGGGCCAATTGTGCACCGCCCTGTGGGACACCCAATCACAGCTAGTTGTGATACAGCATTCAGGGCTCAAACCATTATAAACTTTACTAACACATTTTTTGTTTGAGTTGTAAACTGATATGTGACACATGAATGCCAAAATAACATACAAAACGTACGTATATATATTTTTTTACTAAACAGGTGGGGCTACCTGCCTGAATGACAGGTCGCCATTACATCTCTGATACTCTGATTCACTTCCATTTCTCATCTCCCTTTTCCCCGCCATTTTTAACTGACTCTCTTAGACCTCCTCTGCCTCACTCTTTCCCTCCATTCCTCCTCCGTATCCCAAGTATACATCTCCTAATGATAATACTGCACTTCTCCTCACATACATCTTGTTCTTGCCCTCTAAAGGGATGCCATTTAACCGGCAGTCACAATCTCTGTACAATCAGCACGAACCCCTTGGGATGTTGCGCTCAACAGTGCATCCCACTTCTAAAGCAGCTGCATGATGTTCCTCTTTATCAATATCTAAAGTGACTCTTTTCAATTTCAAACTAGCGCGCTTTTCCATTCACTGTCTCCTAGGGCACGAAATGGTGGTTATAATAACTTTTTATCCCGTGCTTTTGGTGTTCATGTATTTCTCCTGTTCTGTAAACTCATCATGTGAAAACTGTAAGCTGTATAGGAATGTAGCTACATTTCAAATAGCTACTTTTTATGTGTTCAATTTCTATTATCCAATACTGTAATAATGAATATAGGAGAGGGCATAGTTTAGACTTCATTGAAAAGAAACATGACCATCAGAAATATCTTACATCAGAGCATTGGAAGGAAGTGCATATAGCTGCAGTTATTTACAGATATGTCATCAACTGTGTGTAACACTTGCTTATCAGAAACACCATAAGTGCAAGCATCCAAAGAGCAGAGAGAGCATCATTTTGTTCATTTATTATTCATTGCCATATCCGCTGAGCTCCTTCCACAGCAGGCCACACTGATGTTATCAAACACAGCCATGTAGAGCAGTGGATGGATGCACATGTTCAGTGTAGCCAGTCCCTTGGACACTTGGTAGGCCTTGTACACCCAGTTGCAGACAGAGCCAAGTTTGTGAACCTTCTGGTAGAAATAGTAGCTCTGGAGGAGGTGATAAGGCACAAAGGAAATGGCATACAGCACAACCACTGCAAACACCATCAGGGCCACCTTCCGTTTCTCCAGGGAGGTTATATTCACATTCCTCCACACCACCCTCAACACTGCGCAGTATGATGCAAATGTGACCAGGAAGGGAATAAAACACCCAAACACAGACAGAAAGACTTTGTAAAAGAAGTGAGAGTATGCAACTGCCTCACTGTTGGTGCAATAGGAGTAGGATACACAATGGGTTTTGTTGCTTCCCCCTGGACATGTGGAGGCAAACATCAACACAGGAGAGGAGATGGCTGTCACAAAGATCCAGATGATGACACTGACAGCCTTGGCTTTGGCGGGGTTCACATGGTTCCGGCTGAAGAAGGGGTACACAATGGCCACATAGCGGTTCACACTGATACACATGATGAAGTAGATGCTAACATACAGGTTGCAGGTGAAAAGGAAGCGTTCTATCTTACAGACCGCGATCCCAAACAGCCAGTTCTTGTCCTGCATGTAGTAGACTATGAGCAGGGGCAGGGTGAGGACATAGAGCAGGTCACTGATGGCCAGGTTACAGGACAGCACCACACCAGTGTGCCAGCTGTTCCTCTCCCTGGTCGCCAGGAGTCTCAGGGCAAACAGGTTACCAACCAACGCCACGCAGAACTCAACACCGTACATTGAAGGCAACAACTGCACTTGGAACTTGTCACCATGACAAGAGTTGTGATCCATCATGTTTGTTGTGTATTGATTTCTGTGGGAGATTAGAAAATAGGAGGGGAAAAGGCTGTGCAAACTGGTTCCCAAAAGTGGTATTTGTTAATCTCTGTGGAAGAAAAATTATAAAGATATTAATTATATTTTGAAGTGGAGAACCATTCTTTTATGCAGTTCATCCTGATCCCCTAAGGGGAACGTTGCATTGTGCCAGCCAATACATCAGCCACAACAGTTCATAACATCAATCAGTATCATTCTGTCGCAATACATTTAATAAATTGCTAGTATTAGTAGTGGTTTAAGATACCTTCAGAGCTGTTGTCTTATCAGAAATATACATCTGTGGTCAAAATCAAATAAAAACACAGCAGTTCTCCTTAATAATGTTGTGCAATGGATAGCAAATAATAATATAAAATACCATGGACCAAGGTTGTGTAAATCTTAAACCAACAGAATGTCTGTCCAAAACACCACATGGAGCCTAAAACAAGTTAAATATAATTTCTCTCTAAGAAAAGCCACAAGACCGTTTCTGATGTCACTTCTCCAGTCTACTCAACAGACACAAAAACCTGAAGTAATGCACCAGTATTCAAAAACAGGTGGTCAATTATAAACAGTCCACATTTACTCAATTTTTGTCCTTACACTTTACAGATATTTAAATGTATAATGGAAATTACCTCAGAATAAAGCCAGATTAGTATTTACTCATTGACCGACAGAAAAAGGCTACAGTTCCTGGGGCAGACGTTCACAGCGACCAGTAGAACTTCCTATGATAGGTTAGTTACATGTACAAAGATTTAAAGCAGTCACTTCCCTTTCTGACCTTCCACCCCCCCACAAATCAACCCCTTTGTAAGCATTTTCAAGTGTGACCAACACTGCCTGCCCCTTGTTCTATTTGTAGCACAGTACCACATGAACATGTCACAACCCAAGTCTCATGCGCACCAGCCTTGGCTCCAGTTTACGCTCACACTTTGAGGTGAAAGCCTGTGGCAGAGGCTACATGAGTCAGCCCCAAGAAGAAAAAGCTACATACAATTGAGGTGAACTTTGTATTCAGAAATTTATTTGCCAATGCTTATAACATTTTTATAAACATGTTCACAAGGTACAAAATTACATCATTGCATTTTCATCTAGTCCTCCAGCTGTCCTTTCATGAAGGAATACATTCCTCTGTCCTTGTTGATCAGAAACTGCAGTGACCACAATAGCAAGTCAATACTGCTAACTGGTGTTCTACCAGGGTAGAGCGCTCAGCGTGCATCAGTCCAGGCTTTCGAAGGGTTATGAAGCTCAGCTCTTCCCCTTCCTCTGTTTGAAGCCCCCCTTCGCCCCTCCAGGACCCTTCTTGAAACCACCAGGACGAGGTTTGCCCTTAAACTTAGAACCCCCATCACCCCCAAATTTCTTTCCCCCAAATTTACCGCCCCCCTCAAACTTCCCTCCAAATCTTTTATCCCTGTCACCAAATTTCTTCCCTCCAAACCGTTTTCCCCCATCCCCAAATTTCTTTCCTCCCAACCTCTTGCCCCCCGGTGACATCTTTCCAAAAGATTTGCCCCCATCCCCAAATTTCTTTCCCTCTTTCCTGTCCTCGTCACCCCCCATTCGGTCTCTGGGTTTCCCTCCTGGACCAGACCTATGAGGTGACTTGGAACCATATTTGTTTTTCCTGTCATCGCCAGAGAACGGTTTCCTCTTCTTGAAGGGTCCTCCTGAGGGCCTTTCAGGTCTTTGCCTCCTCTTGGCTGCAGGGAACATATCTAGATGGGGAGGGAGAAAAATAAATATAGAAGGTGATTTTGTCTGCCAAAGTAGCACAAAAATATAGTACAACAAAACACAAACGATAAGAGACTCGGTTCAGTACTGAAAGAGTACATACCTTCATCTGGCTCCTCCCCTACAGCCTGTCTGTAGTACTCTGCCTCGTCGTCAGAATCAACAACCGGAGGCCTGTTATCCTGGTTCCCAGGATCCTCCACTTCAGGGTCATGCTCTTCCTCCTCCTGGCGCTTCCTCTTGATGCCTGCCATGCTTCTTTTCCTGACATTACAGAAACAAACATCACTGTTCCACTCCAACTCAGGTGGAATGAATAGCAGGTACAATGTGCTATAACACTCACTTGTTCTCCTCCCGTAACGCTTTCTTTTGGGCAACATCCTGCTCTTGTTTTTTCTTCCGTTCCTGCTTTTCTTTCATCTGCACCTCTTTTCGGACCAGGATCTCCTGAAGCTCTTCTTCAGTCTTGGCGACTTCAGAAAATACATTCAGAGGGCCTACATCAGCATTTCACCATGACCAATCAACAGAAACACCCATTCTCAGTGGATGTGACAGTAGGCGTTTACTTTTTTGTTGTTGAAATATCACAGGTAATCATAGTTATCTTTTCATCATGTACATCCCATAGACAGCTAAATCAACAGGAAGCTGCCAGGTGTACTTACTGACTGCATGGTAGAGTATGTTCCCCTCTCCCATTCCCTCCTCAATCTTCACCAGATGCATGGTGATGCGTGGACCAATCTGAAGAGAAAACCAACTGATGCTGTAAAAACCTCCCAGAAACTGCTTACAATGTCACATCAGTAGGATCAACTGCTGAAGGCACCATGGTGATAAACGTCAGGATGTGTCAGTAAGCGTTTACTTTTGTGAAATATCACTGGTAATCATAGATATCTTTTCATCATGTACATCCCATGGACAGAAAATGACAAGACAAACTGATGCTATAAACCTAGCATTTATAGTCACTGCCAACACAGGCGTAGACAATTCTATAGAAACACTGGTTACAATGTAATATCATTAAAATCAGCCACTAAGTCAACATGGTAATCACCTCAGTCAGTCTCACAGCGCTCTGTTGAGACGCCATGTTACCACGCCCGGAGTAGATCTGTGGCAGTTCCGTTATGTTGTGATCTCCATCTTGCTCTGCTTCACTTTCTGAAAGATTAGCCCCTCTGAAAGAAGGTTAGCAGGGTAAGAGAACACATAACAGCTGGCCAAATGTAAACAACCAGGCACTACACAGTAGGGTGCATCAGAATTACGTAGGTAGATCACTTCACAGCCAGCATAGACAAGGTAGTATCACCCAAATAACATTATGAAACAGCTCAAATTCCTCAAAGAAATATTGAGAACCCGAACACATGCAGATAGACCAGACAGATCAAGTACAGCAGGAGATACTCTGCAGTCTGCTAGGACTACAACAGCCAGGGCTCTTACTTCATCAGCAGCTCACTGATGTCCTCAAACTTGCTCATGTTGGGGAACTTTTCCTGCATCAGCTTCTTCACTCCTCTACTCATGCCCACAGGGACTACTTTCAGGCTGCTGCAGAGGGGGACAGGGAGAAGGACAAGGATGAGTGTGGACTGAACCATTTACTCAGCTACAGGGGGGTGGGGTTTCTGCATGATGGGCGCATCAGTGCGTTTACTTTGAATATACATCACTAAACAGTCAATTCACAATCTGTCATCCTCTGAGCCCAAGTAGTCTTCCTATAGAGTAACCAAGCCACCTTGAATTAAAACAAGTGCACAAAACATCTTGTATACTTACTAATGGCGAAATTCAATTTCTTGAGACACTGGATCGTAGTTCAGCAAAACACATCTCTTTATGGCATTGAGGGCTACCTACAAGAAGCAAACCTGTTAAAATGCATACCAACCCGATTCTCATCAATATAATAATAGAGGATAAAAGGATTGTGGGATATCAGAAAGCGTTTACTTTTGAGTGATCGTCACAGATAATCAGAAGACTATACTATCATCATATTTCACAAATCCTCAATCCAGCAAAAATCCAGGTACTGGTGCCTTTGACATACCTTGTGCACATTGATGGAAGGGAACATGTTTTGGAACATGGTAGCCATAAGTTTGACATGCATGCCCTCCGAGCCAAAGTTATTGAGGACCAGCAGTGGATGATGCGTGAACTGCTGTTCATGCATTCTGTGCCTCTTCAGTGACGAGACCACATCTTTAATAAGGGAGTACTGAAAACGAGAAAGAACATATTCAGGAAAAGAAATTGAAGCCCAAAACCTTATATTTGCTTGTTTCTAGTATTGGGGCTCATCAGTGCGTTTACTTTGAACATATATCACTGAACAGTCATGTCAAAATCTGTCATCCTTTGAGCCAATTCCTTCCAGTAAGTCATATGGGTTTGTGTACTCACTTTGGTCACCCGGAAATGGAGCATAGGGCCTTTGGGCAGCCGAGCAAGCCTCTGGAAAGAGACAAAACTTACTCAAACACTTGCTAATTTGTAAACAGCCCAACTGTAGATATTGATGCATCAGTGATAAAACATCTTAATCATGAATTCAGATATTCTCATAACTCATCATCTGCATCAGCAATTGGAATAACTAAGGAGGTGGCTAACACAGCATATACTTCATTGATCAATAGCGATAAATCATAAAGATATTCCCTTTGCCTGCCTTTGAAAAGGACAAGGGTTTAGAGCTGCCGCAGTGTCTACTGTTAACTTCTTAGGGAGCGGCTCCCGAGGTGACGGTTTTGGAGAGTCTGGCGTGCCCAAAGTAAAATGCCTCCCACTCAGGCCCAGAAAATAGGATATGCACATAATTAGTACTATTGGATAGGAAACACTCTGAAGTTTCTAAAAGTGTTAACATAATGTCTGTGAGTATAACAGAACGGATATAGCAGGCGAAAACCCAAGGAATTTCTGTCCTGGAAAAAGTGTTTTTGACACATTGCCTCATTTTGAACCCCTCCTTATTGAAAACAGCCAATTCTGGGAGTAAGATTGCAGTACCTATTGCTTCCACTGGATGTCAACAGTCTCTAGACAGTGTTTGGTGATGTTAGGTTGCTCTGGATGGTAATAGAAGAAGAATTTCGAACTAGTCATCGGATGTAAACAGAAGAGGAAGCGCGTTCACAGGCTCTCGCGCGCTGTGGTTTTTTCCTTTNAAGTGTTCCTAAGGATACATTATCAATGATGTTTGATTGTTCTTGGACAAGTGTATAGGTATAGGTTGAACGCGTTCTCTTCACGGTTCAATGGGCGAGTGGACGCTGTATTTTATGAACATAACGCGCCAACCAAACAGAGATTTATGGATATAATAAATGACTTTTTCTAACAAAAGAACCATTGGATGTCTTTGTTGGACACTTGGGAAGCCCTCAGCAGAAGTTCTTCAAAAGGTAAGGGATTTGTTTTTGCTGTGAAATGTGTTTTGTGTGAACTGCGATAGTTTATGAATTTATTCTAATGGTAAAAAAATTAAGGTGCTACCCTCAAACAATCAAATGTGCTTTCGCCGTAAAGCCTTTTTGAAATCTGACAACGCTGTGATATTGCCAAGAAGCAGAGCTTTTGATGACTATGCAACACTTGTATATTGATGAATGTTTAATAATTCAACTTTGGGATTTTGAATTTGGCACCTTGCATTTCACCGGGTAGTGTCGGGAGTGGGGCGCTATGTTTTTATGAGAATATCTGAACAATGATTAAAATATTTGTAAATGATTAACGTTACATCCACAACGGCGTTAGCTCGTAACATAGTGAAGTATCTTGGCCAGCTAAACAAACGTGTTAATTCAATTTCAGACCAAAAACCAGAAGAAGTCACGTTTGAGTGCGAACCATGTGGCGGAAGAGGTGTTCGGTGCGGTCCCTCACTCCTTTGTGTTTCACCGTGGCCAAGTCGGCAAGAATGTCGGTCAGCTAGTGGAGGACATGCGGCGGGTCATGGAGCCCTTCACTGCAGAATCACTTAGGGTCCGTTTGTTCATGTCATGAAACTCTAAACTGGTATTTATAACTGACTTGAATCAAAGTGACGTTACTGCATGCCACATTTATTACGTTTTATAAAAAATTAACAAATATATTATGCATCATAATACTAGCGCCCCACCACTCTGTATGTAGTTAAAGCCCCTCATGGTACAGTAACGTAACAGGGGTGTATTCATTACAGCGATTCTGTTGCAAAACGTTGTCTGTTGCAAAATAAATTGTTTCCTCCAAACATAAAACCTTTTAAGGGTAAAAATATATATAATAAAACATACTTTTTAGACAAGAAAAATAAGAGTTTCTACTGGACAAATTCAAGTATGTCCCTCCCCGTTTAATTTGCTTCAGTTTGGTTCTTAAACAGTAAATGTTTCTTAAACAGTAAAACAGGTTCAGTAATGAATACACCCCTGGTTTTTGCAGACTTATTTACCATGTTGACACTGCTGGGCGTCTTGGTGAAGATCATGAAGTGTGTCACTCCCAGTGGCCCTGCTACAGCCACAAAGTCCTTCAGCACATTCTTCTTCCTCACCTGTCAATCACAAGCAGACAAGACCTCAAATGCAATCCATTATGAGCCAAGAAGCACTTCTATGTATAAACTCAGAGCAGTGGTTGAAAGTGCAAGATCACAGAAGTATTATGATGCATAATACATTTGTAAATTTTTTATAAAACGTAATAAATGTGGCATGCAGTAACGTCACTTTGATTCAAGTCAGTTATAAATACTAGTTTAGAGTTTCATGACATGAACAAACGGACCTTAAGTGATTCTGCCGTGAAGGGCTCCATGACCCGCCGCATGTCCTCCACTAGCTGACCGACATTCTTGCCGACTTGGCCACGGTGAAACACAAAGGAGTGAGGGACCGCACCGAACACCTCTTCCGCCACATGGTTCGCACTCAAACGTGACTTCTTCTGGTTTTTGGTCTGAAATTGAATTAACACGTTTGTTTAGCTGGCCAAGATACTTCACTATGTTACGAGCTAACGCCGTTGTGGATGTAACGTTAATCATTTACAAATATTTTAATCATTGTTCAGATATTCTCATAAAAACATCACTTTCATCCACCTAACTACACATTCACATGCTGATGAGACAATCTTCGATATAGTTACCAGTAACTTTATTCAGTTTAAAATAATATGAATCGTGTCAATAACTAGATAGCTAACGTTATTTAGAAAACTTTAGCTAGCTAACGTTAGCCAACAACTACTTAACCGATTACCTTGGACTTTCCCATAATGGCAGTTTAAGTTGAACAAAACAATATAATAGAGTCAATAATATAAAACGTCGCTAATGAACCTAGCTATCTAAATGTAAAAATCGAACAAGCTCCGATAGGCCTCTCCGTGTCCTCCATTTCAATCAGATTCTGCTCTTCAACCGCGTGGATCTCACTGCCAGCGCGTTCTGTGTCACATTGAAAAACGTTCGTCTTGTTCAAATGCCTAACCAAACTTTTGTTCTCAGCTTCCAGCGTGTGTATTTGGCAACCGACCTGGTGTTGCTAGAGGAATTTAAAGAACATGTGCAAGATGAAGTTCAAAAGGTAAAACTTCATTTTAATGGGTCCTTATTACAGTGTAATTACATGTAACAGGTAGTGTAGTTAATTGTAATAACTCATAGTGACACTGTAATAACATGTAACTGGTGGTAATTGCATTCTGTAGTTACAGAGGTGTAACAACAAATGCTTGTTACCATGTTTGTTACAAAGGGGCAAGCTTCCACAAAATTCAACAATTTAGTGTTTCAATTCACCAATTTAGTATTTAGTTTCTTCTCAGCTGCATCCGATTCAGTAATAACTGTCACAATATTGTAATTTATTGTGGACAGATGCGCTGGCTGTCCGAGATTACAAAGGTTGGAGGCTCAGTAGGCTCTAATTACCTACCCGTCAATCCGCACCCTTCAAAATCTCAAAATCAAATCAAATGTTATTGGTCACATACACATGTTTAGCAGATGTTATTGCGGGTGTACGAAATGCTTGTTTTTAGTTCCAACAGTGCAGTAATATCTAACAATTCACAACAATACACACAACCCTAAAAGTAAAAGAATGGAATTAAGGAATATATAAATATTAGGAGGAGAAATGTCGGAGTGGCATAGACTAAAATACAGTAGAATAGAATACAGTATATACATATGAGATGAGTAAAGCAAAAATATGTAAACATGAATAAAGTGACTAGTGTTCCATTATTAAAGTGGCCAGAGATTTCAAGTCTATGAACAGTTGAAGTCGGAAGTTTACATACCCCTTAGCCAAATACATTTAAACTCAGTTTTTCACAATTCCTGACATTTAATCCTAGTAAAAATTCCCTGTCTTAGGCCAGTTAGGATCACCACTTAATTTTAAGAATGTGAAATGTCAGAATAATAGTAGAGAGAGTGATTTATTTCAGATTTTATTTCTTTCATCACATTCCCAGTGGGTCAGAAGTTTACATACACTCAATTAGTATTTGGTAGCATTGCCTTTAAATTGTTTAACTTGGGTCAAACGTTTCGGGTAGCCTTCCACAATCTTCCCACCATAAGTTGGGTGAATTTTTTCCCATTCCACCTGACAGGGCTGGTGTAACTGAGTCAGGTTTGTAGGCTTTCTTGCTCGCATGCGCTTTTTAAGTTCTGCCCACAAACTTTCTATAGGATTGAGGTCAGGGCTTTGTGATGGCCACTCCAATACCTTGACTTTGTTGTCCTTAAGCCATTTTGCCACAACTTTGGAAGTATGCTATGGGTCATTTGGAAGACCCATTTGCGACCAAGCTTTAACTGTCTGACTGATGTCTTGAGATGTTGCTTCAATATATCCACATCATTTTGTTTCCTCATGATGCCATCTATTTTTTTAAGTGCAACAGTCCCTTCTGCAGCAAGGCACCCCACAACATGATGCTGCCACACCGTGCTTCACGGTTGTGATGGTGTTTTTCGGCTTGCAAGCCTCCCCCTTTTTCCTCCAAACATAACGATGGTCATTATGGCCAAACAGTTCTATTTTTCTTTCATCAGACCAGAGGACATTTCTCCAAAAACTAAGATCTTTGTCCCCATGTGCAGTTGCAAACCGTAGTCTGGCTTTTTTATGGCGGCTTTGTAGCAGTGGCTTCTTCCTTGCTGAGCGGCCTTTCAGGTTATGTCGATATAGGACTTGTTTTACTGTGGATATAGATACTTTTGTACCTATTTCCTCCAGCATCTTCACAAGGTCCTTTGCTGTTGTTCTGGGATTGATTTGCACTTTTCACCCCAAAGTACGTTCATCTCTAGGAGACAGAATGCGTCTCCTTCCTGAGCGGTATGACGGCTGCGTGGTCCCATGGTGTTTATACTTGCGTACTATTGTTTGTACAGATGAACGTGGTACCTTCAGGCATTTGGAAATTGCTCCCAAAGGATGAACCAGACTTGTGGAGGTCTACAATTTTTTTTCTGAGGTCTTGGCTGATTTCTTTTGATTTTCCCATGATGTCAAGCAAAGAGGCACTTTGAAGGTAGGCCTTGAAATACATCCACAGGTACACCTCCAATTGACTCAAATGATGTCAATTAGCCTATCAGAAGCTTCTAAAGCCATGACATAATTTTTGGGAATTTTCCAAGCTGTTTATAGGCAGTCAACTTAGTGTATGTAAACATCTGACCCACTAGAATTGTCATACAGTGAATTATAAGTGAAATAATCTGTCTGTAAACAATTGTTGGAAAAATTACTTGTGTCATGCACAAAGTAGATGTCCTAACCAACCCAATTTGTGGAGTGGTTGAAAAATGAGTTTTAATGACTCAAACCGGAGTGTATGTAAACTTCCGACTTCAACTGTATATAGGGCAGCAGCCTCTAAGGAGCAAGATTACGTAACCGGGTGGAAGCAGCCTAGTGATGGCTATTTAACAGTCTGATGGCGTTGAGATAGAAGTTGCTCCATTCAATGTTGTTGCTAGCACTTGCCCCCAAAGTGTACTATCTGGGTTAACTTGGTTGAGTTTACAAAAACATATTATATATCATGGCTCAGGCTAAGACCCAGATGCAGACACAGGAGGCAGATAGTACGAGTCTCAGAGTTTATTATAGTACAAGGGGCAGGCAAAAGGTAAGTCAAGGCAGGCAAAGAGTCATAATCCAAATCAGAGTCAGGCAGGTACAGGACGGCAGGTTCAGGACGACAGGCAGTATCAGGACAGGCAGAACTGGGAAGACTAGGAAAACCAAAAACTAGAGCGCGGGAATACGCGGGTAAGATTTGCGGGACTAGACGAACTGGCAACAGACAAACAGAAAACGCAGGTATAAATACACAGAAGATAATGGGGACAAATGGGAGACACCTGGTGAGGGGTGGAGACAAGCACAAGACAGGTGAAACTGATCAGTGTGTGACAGTTATATATAAATCAACCTCACTGACTGGGGTCCACCATACGGGTGTCATCCCAGATTGTAATACAAACATAATGTATAATTAATGTTTACGCTACCCATTATGAAAACCTTAATCTCCTTGCCATCCAAGTAAGAAGATAAACCCACAAGTACACTACAGAATAGCACAATGCAATTACTAGGTGTTAGACAGGATTTAGCTAGTTGAAATGAAGTGTATCTTTAGCGGTGGTGTAAAGTACTTACGTAAAAATACTTTCAAGTACTACTTAAGTCGTTTTTGGGGGTATCTGTACTTTACTATTTATATTTTTTATGACTTTTACTTCAGTATATTCATAAAGAAAATAATGTACTTTTTACTCCATACATTTTCCTTGACACCTAAAAGTACTAATTACATTTTGAATGCTTAGCAGGACAGGAAAATGGTCCAATTCACACACTTGTAAAGAGAACATCGCTGGCCATCCCTCTGATCAGGCGGACTCACTAAACACAAATGTCAACTTTTGGCCGGGTGGTTCCTGGGTTTTGACCACTAGAGGCTTCCATTGTGTTCTTTTTGTCTGATCCTTTCTTTTCTTTTCCCCTTGTTTCCAGTTATTAATTGCACCTGTGCCTCGTTTCCCCTGTATGTATTTAAACCCTTAGTTTCCCTTAGTTCTTTGCTCTGTGTTTATATGTTAGCACCCTGCCTCAGTGAAGCTGTGTACGTTGTCAGCTCCAGTTAGACTCTTTTGTGGACCTTTGTTTTG
>QNTS01003978.1:18637-79709 GCA_003317085.1 Hucho hucho
GTTTGGTTGGCGCGTTATGATCAGAAAATCCAACGTCGAATCGCCCATTGAACCGTGAAGAGAACGCGTTCAAATATACCTATCAACTTTTCCTAAACAAATCATAGATCATTTATAATGCATCCTTAGCTATCCTTTTATGAATATTAGCGATAATATTTCACTCGGATGGTAACCTAAACGTTATGAAAGGAAAATACAGTGGGGCGCGCATACGGTCTCGCGCCCGTAAAATCTTGTTGACATCTGAGCTACCTCGACTATTTGCTGTTCCTATCCGTTCTGCTCAGGGCTACAGCTTCCAGACACTGTATAAAGACTGTTGACATCTAGTGGAAGCCATAGGTACTGCAGTCTCAGTCCTAGTTAAAATAGAAATGAATAGGCACCCTGGAGAAGGTCATGTACAAAGAAAACTCAGGTTTTCGCCTTCTATATCAGTTCTGTTATACTCACATACATTATTTTAACACTTTTAGAAACTTCAGTGTTTCCTATCCAATAGTACAAATTATGTGCATATCCTATTTTCTGGGCCTGAGTGGCAGGCATTTTACTTTGGGCACGCCAGACTCTCCAAAACCGCCACCTCTGCTGCCGCTCCCTAAGAGGTTAAGAGCATGAACGATACACTCCTACTAGTGTCATCTGGTTATAATGACCAAGGCCCACATTAAGAACGAGACAATCAAACGGCTTAGGTAGTAAGAGATAGAAACATTTAAAATTGTACTTCGTGAACACCCCCACTTGGGGTGCAAAGGGTCGGAAACTTTCCGGTAAATTTCCGGAATTATTCCATGATGTTGGCTTTCGCCGGCTGGTCGAGCACCGGTACACACTACCAAGTGCGCTATTTTTCAGATGTTGCCCTACCGGAGTTACATAGCAATAGCGTCACTGCTATTAGCTTCACGACATAAAGTTGAAGTCGGAAGTTTACATACACCTTAGCCAAATACATTTAAACTCAGTTCCTGACATTTAATCATAGTAAAGATTCCCTGTTTTAGGAACACCACTTTATTTTAAGAATGTGAAATGTCAGAATAATAGTTAATTAATTATTTCAGCTTTTATTTCTTTCAACACATTCCCGGTGGGTCAGAAGTTTACATACACTCAATTAGTATTTGGTAGCATTGCCTTTAAATTGTTTAACTTGGGTCAAACGTTTTGGGTAGCCTTCCACAAGCTTCCCACAATAAGTTGGGTGAATTTTGGCCTATTCCTCCTGACAGAGCTGGTGTAACTGAGTCAGGTTTGTAGGCCTCCTTGCTCGCACACGCCTTTTCAGTTCTGCCCACAAATGTTCTATAGGATTGAGGTCAGGGCTTTGTGATGGCCACTCCAATACCTTGACTTTGTTGTCCTTAAGCCATTTTGCCACAACTTTGGAAGTATGCTTGGGGTCATGTCCATTTGGAAGACCCATTTGCGACCAAACTTTAACTTCCTGACAGATGTCTTGAGATGTTGCTTCAATATATCCACGTAATTTTCCTTCATCATGATGCCATCTATTTTGTGTAGTGCACCAGTCCCTCCTGCAGCAAAGCACCCACCCCCGTTCTTCACGGTTGGGATGGTGTTTTTTGGCTTGCAAGCCTCCCCCCTTTTCCTTCAAACATAACGATGGTCATTACAGCCAAACAGTTCTATTTTTGTTTCATCAGACCAGAGGACATTTCTCCAAAAAGTAAGATCTTTGTCCCCATGTGCAGTTGCAAACCGTAGTCTGGCTTAATGATGGTGGTTTAGGAGTAGTGGCTTCTTCCTTGCTGAGCGGCCTTTCAGGTTATGTGGATATAGGACTCGTTTTGCTGTGGATATAGATACTTTGTACCTGATTCCTCCAGCATCTTCAGAAGGTAATTTGCTGTTGTTCTGGGATTGATTTGCACTTTTCGTACCAAAGTACGTTCATCTCTAGGAGACAGAACGCGTCTCCTTCCGGAGCGGTATGACAGCTGCGTGGTCCCATGGTGTTTATACTTGCGTACTATTGTTTGTACAGATGAACGTGGTACCTTCAGGCGTTTGTAAATTGATCCCAAGGATGAACCAGACTTGTGGAGGTCTACCATATTTTCTTAGATCTTGGCTTATTTCTTTAGATTTTTCCATGATGTCAAGCAAAGAGGCACTGAGTTTGAAGGTAAGCCTTGAAATACATCCACAGGTACACCTCCAATTGACTCAAATTATGTCAATTAGCCTATCAGAAACTTCTAAAGCCATTTCCAAGCTGTTTAAAAGGCACAGTCAACTTAGTGTATGTAAACTGAAGCTAGCTAACTATAGCTACTGAAACAGATTGCTGTTTTGCTATGTTTTTGGGGAAGAACTACGTTGTTTGCACCCATGAGCTAGCTAGCTTTTTAAATGTATTTTTATGACCAGCACTGTAGGTGCACGAGACAACTTTACCAGCATCATAGCATACATAGACAAATCGTTGTGATATATAAAATATGAGTGATAGTGTAATCAATGTGTAATATCTACGTTAAAAAAAAATTGACTTGAAGTTATATTCAGGTCCTAATTGGTCAAAGTGTGTTACTTGAAGTGTATATTTCTTTGGCATGCAAAGACCCAAATGGCATTCCATAGAAATCCTGGTTGAGAATGAAACGACTGAACAACGAAACAGGACAGCAAGTAAGTGAAAGAAATAGGTTTTGATTATGTTATACTGGTAATGGGGACATATGTAAATGCCAACAAAATAACTTTTTGGTAAGTGTGTGTGTAACCTTTTTTTAACTAAGCAAGTCAGAACAAACTCTTAATTACTATGACGGCCCGGACGACGCTGGGCCAATTGTGCTCCACCCCATGGGATTCCCAATCAAGGCCGGATGTGATACAGCCTGGATTTGAACCAGGGACTGTAGTGACACCTCTTGCACTGAGAAGCAGTGCCTTAGACCGCTGCATCCATGTGTGTGTGTGTTAACTATACTAGAATGATTAAAAGGGCGCTAAAATTTTAAATATCTATATAATTTTTTGGGGCAAGGAAAATATTGGATATCGGTTTTGGCCAAAAATGTCATACCGGTGCATCACATGTACAGCTGATTCTCAAGATCTTGCACACTAATGAGATGCTATTGAGCCCACACTACTACACTGTCTGATCCAAGGACTACATGCTTTCTGGTAAGTTTTGATTACAATACTGGGTGGGGGGGAAACATATTTTATATGACATACATGATTTTTTGTTAACTAGTAAATAGTAGCCTACAGCAAAGTGTGTTTAAATCATTTCTAACTTGTTAACAATTTCTGCTAGTTAGTTTAAGCTTGCTCGAGCCTGCTAACAGTGTTATTATACCTGTTTCCATACATTTCATTTTAAAACATTTATCTTACAAAAGGAGTTGTTTAATCTAACTGCTCAACAATTTTTCTGTTCATGGAATTGTATTTAGGTTTTTTTACAAAAAAATTATAATCTTTACAGCAAAATGCCACGGACACTATCTGATGTGGAGACATTTCACTGCAGCTAATGTAGAAGGAAAAGCTGTGTACATTTGCAAATGCTGTGCCAAATCATGTGAAGAATGCAACAAAGATGCAGAATCATCTGGCCGAGTGCATAAAGTTCCCTCAGCGCTCACAACAAGCAACCTCTGACAAAAGTCCCCCTGCTTCTATTCGAGGTGAAAATGATGAATCAGACACCTTATCGATAGCAACAACTCATAGTCCTCCTGGAATCAGAAGTTTCTTTAACTCAATGGAGGAATGTAGTCAGAGAAATGCTGATGAATGTCTTGCTCGAGCTGTGTATGCAATTGGTTCACCTCTGATGCTCACAGGCAATGTGTATTGGAAGAGATTTATGAATGTTTTTCACCCAGCATACACCCCTCCAACCAGACATGCGCGACAGACAATGCTGCGAACATGAAGGCTGCTTGGTCTAAAGTGGAGGAGTCCTACCCTCACATCACACCAATTGGCTGTGCTGCTCATGGATTGAATCTGCTAATCAAGGACATCATGGCACTGAAAACAATGGATACACTCTACAAGAGAGCCAAGGAAATGGTTAGGTATGTGAAGGGTCATCAAGTTACGGCAGCAATCTACCTTACCAAGCAAAGTGAGAAGAATATAAGCACCACATTGAAGCTGCCCAGCAACACCCGTTGGGGGGGGGGGGGGGGGGGNGGTGTTGTCATCATGTTTGACAGTCTCCTGGAGGGGAAGGAGTCTCTCCAAGAAATGGCCATATCACAGTCTGCCGATATGGACAGCCCCATCAAGAGGATCCACCTGGAGGATGTATTTTGGGAGAGAGTGGTAAGCAGCCTGAAACCTATAGCAGTAGCAATTGCACGGATTGAGGGAGACAATGCCATCCTGTCTGATGTTCAGACTCTGCTTGCAGATGTAAGAGAAGAACTCCGTACTGCCCTGCCCACTTCACTGTTGCTCCAAGCAGAGGAAACTGCAGTTCTGAAATGCATCAAAAAGCGTGAAGACTTCTGCCTGAAGCCCCAAGTATGTTGGACCCCAAGTATGCTGGCAAGAGCATCCTGTCTGGTGCAGAGATCAACAAGGCCTATTCTGTCATCACTACCGTGTCTCGCCACCTTGGCCTGGATGAGGGCAAGGTTCTTGGCAGTCTGGCAAAGCACACTTACAACCAAGGGCTTTGGAATGTAGATGCAATATGGCAGCCGTGCCAACATATCTCATCAGCCACCTGGTGGAAGGGACTTTGTGGATCTGAGGTGCTTTCCCCGGTTGCCTCCATCATCCCCCCAAATCCCACCAACATCAGCTGCCTCAGAGCACAACTGGTCCTGTTTGGGAACAGACAAAAGCAGGCAACAGGCTGACCAATACAAGGGTTGAAAAATTGGTGGCCATTTGGGCAAATTTGAGGCTTTTTGAGCCTGACAATGAGACATCCTCAACAAGGTTGGAAAGTGACCACGAAGATGAGGCCTCAGTCTGATGTTCAAGAGGTGGACATTGAGGTCCAGCGAGAAGACATGGAAGCCTGAGAGGAAGACAACCAACGCTTTAGTTTCTAGACTATCATTTTACAGATATATGTTGAAAACATTTTTGGGAGATGCGATGGATCATTCAATATTCCCTTTCTTTTGTTGTTCAGTGAAATCCTCCCATGTGAAGAGTCAACTCTTTAAATTAACCTCTTAGGGATCCAAACCCGTGAACGGGATCGATTTTGACAACATCCGGTAAAATGCAGAGCGCCAAATTCAAATTACAAAAATACTAATTTCAAACATTCATGAAAATACAAAAGCTTAGACTCTTGTTAATCTAACAGCATTGTCAGATTTCAAAAAGGCTTTACGGCGAAAGCAGAACATTTGATTGTCTGAGGACAGCGCCCCACTCAAACTCAATTAGCATAATAACATAACCAGCAGAGGTGTCACAAATCTCAAAAATAGCTTAAAATAAATCGCTTACCTTTGATGATCTTCCACTGATGGCATATCAAAGCGTCCAGGTTACACAATAAAAGGTCCTTTTGTTCAATGGAGTTCCTCTTTATATCCATATAGCTCCGTTTGGTTGGTGCGTTTCGTTCAGTAATCCACCTGCCCAAAGGCTTTCATCCATGCAGACAAACGATATCCCAAAAGTACCCGTAAAATTCGTCCAAAAAAGTCAAACATTTGTAATCAATACTCAAGATACCCTAAAATGAATGAACACTATAATATTTCAGACGGAATATAACCTGCTGAATAGAAGAGAAAAATAACTGAGCACGCATTCCCTGTTACGCGCAGAATCCAAAACAGTACACTTGACGTGAACCCAGGAACTAGTGGTCTTACTCCCTTGATTTTCATGATTGAACGTTCCAACCTTTTTCTAAAGACTTGACATCTAGTGGAAGCCATAGGAACTGCAATCTGGGGGTTAACCTATTAGGCTTTGAATAGCTGACCTATTGAAAACAGTGTGACATGACTGATTCAGACATCCCGGATGGATTTTGCCTGCCATATCAGTTCTGTTATACTCACAGACATTATTTAAGAGTTTTAGAAACTTACTGCCCCCTAGCCCTAAGAAGTTAAAGTTCAATTCATAAATAAATTATTTTTATTTCTATTGGAAGGATTTAATAATTAAGGTAAAAGGTTTATGTTTTTGTTTCCATATGCTATGGTTATATATCCAATGCAAAAAAACATCTACATTTAAATGGTAATAATATTAATTTGCATAAATTCCCGTTAATTCCCATGGAAAGTTTCCACCTCTGAATATTCCCCAAAATGTGCAACCCTAACCCCCACCGCTGCCAATTCTGTCCGATCTGTAAACATTAAAACCAGACAAAGACAGAGTCCAGCACAAAATGATTCAACCAAGTTTCAGAAATTACCAGAATGTCCACATTGGATTGAGTAGCCAGAATAAAAAAAAAATCTATATTTTAAATCAACTTCTGGTATTTACATGAACTAATTCAAAACCGCAGCTGCGGGATTTAAAGGTCATACCGAGTCTCTAATACAAGCATGCAATAATCAGTAGGTTACCCCTTATTTTAAAATACCATAGGATTGTTTTGAATTGGTATAGGTACAAGATTGTCTTGAACTGAAGAATTGGATCTATGCCTCGAGCGAGGACGTGGGTTAAAACAAGAGTCAATGAGAGTTACCTGTTGCGGGACTGCACTATGATAACAACACTGATTTATGGTAGGGATTACCTGAAGTGGGACTTGGAGTGATGAGTCAATGTCTTTGCGTATCCTTGAAATGTGAGGACAGGGTCCAGGCACCAAGATCATTTGGATAGACGCCATCCTCTCTGTAGAGCATCTTCTGTTTCCGAAACGTGTTAAAGTTATGCAGAAAAGTAACTCGTAAGCCAGTCATGTAGTACCAGCAACTTACTGAATCTTTCCATGCCACGATTTAGTGATGGCACTGGGCCTGAAATAATTGGCCGCCTGTACATGTCTTTCAGAGTTCCTATTAGTTCAAAAAATCCTGTTTCAGACGTTCCGAGCTAGCCATCCTAATGTCATTAAATCCCACAAACTACGACAGTGACAGCCCCCTTATTCTGGTGTAAAATGATACAAAGCACCCTAGTAAATGTCCTGTGCCCGAGCCCCAGGATTTTTGCCCCGGGAACCAAGATGTTTCTCACCATAGAGCTGCCGATTATGAAACCCATTGTGGCTGACCGAGGAGCCGGTGCAGACACCATCGAGGTCCGGCGATTCGAGTCCGAGGCGAAATCCCCCTGGGAAGGAATCAAGATAGGGGACGATGGCACTGGGACCTCCGAAGCCAGGAGGGCAAAGCTGTTTGACAACTGGATTTGGGTCGGTCTTCCCAACACCCAAGAAGCCCCACAGCCTGCTTCCCTCCAATTGGCATACGCAGCAGGAATGCTGACAGTATCATCCGCTAAATCAACCAGAAGTGACAGTACTGCTGCATTTTCCAACAGAGTGGGAGACTTCTTTGGGGTGGGGTCCCTTGAAGGCATTGACCATTCAGTCAATGAGTTGATATTCACAACAGATCAGAAAGGCATCCAGCCTGTGGTGTAGAGAAGGATAAGGCAGGCAGGGGTGCTTTCCAAAGTATATTGTGCAAGTTCTTAATCTGTTTGCTAAGAGTACCCACTTCTTCTCATTAGTCCTCCGCAAGCAAACAATTGTTGCATCGGAACTCTGGGTGGTCCACATTGTCCCGGAAAAGACATTAGTAAATACAGCTTCTGCCGTGCACAAAATGCAAAACTGTTCCTCTGAACGGTGAAGCCTCCATGAGAAAACATAGCAACTCAATCTGTAGCAGAGATAAGGATTTACTGGCAGAGTAAAAAACAAACAAAAAAATAGACGATAACTGACCTATACTCTAGCCTGTTAAAATGTAACTTTCTGCAACAAACTATTTGCTCTCAAACAAATTTGTGCACTCGCTCTCATGCACTCGTAGGGGCATCTGCCAGACGGAACTGCAACCTGTACCTGAACCCTTCCTTGAGGCATGCATAGGCTGCATTCCAAACATGTAAAAGACACACCCTCTCCCCTCAGCCCTCAAATGAACACTTCTGATGACATATCATGACGTATGATGAGTTGACACGTGCAGGGCAAGCGGCGAGGGAAGAAGGAATTAATTTTAAAATGGACCACCCATGCCTGGAAATGTGTCACTATTTCATCCCACAGTTGTTTGTCATGATGGTACCACCGGTAGCTGTTGTGTGTGCTTTATTTGCGCGACAGTCAATTATGACTGCATTTCATATCTTTGCTAGAAGACAACTCATCCGCTGACATCTAATGCTAGCCATCCGACAAGATCAGGTAAAAGAAAATGTACAAATGTATAAGTGTTATGTCAGGGAAAGTTGTATGCACTAGCTCAAGTTTCCAAAAGCTAACCAAACAAAAACATCATTACTTTTACGATACGTGTTTGTGCCATCATGTGCATTAGTGGCACAATTTCTAACCTACTTACAAGTGTAAGTAAAAAACTAATGTATGTTGCCTTCTTTATATTGATTTTGATTTTAAGTTTTGGCTGACTTTTCTAGCGGATGTACAATCGCAAATTGAATTACGGGGCATTTTAGGCCCCGGAGTGAACATAATTGTACATTCGCAAATGAGGGCTGAGGGGCTTACGTTGCCAACTTCCCTTGCTTGGCTAATTGTTTGGACCGATGGCAAAGATGGCCGTATCGGTGCTCATCGGCCTTTGGAAATAAATATTACACAAGTTGAAAATCACTAATTCAACAATGAGTGGTTTGGAAGGAATCAGCGACTAACTGCAACCATTGCAAAGCAATCACTAGCCTGCTATTCAGTGGAGTGGATGTGTGGTCCAAGTCCAGGTTTAAGGGTCTCGTTTCCAAGCTTAACTACTTAGGGAGTAGCGGCGCGCTAGCGGACCCCTTCCGACACTACCCGGTGAAATGTAAGGCGCCAAATTCAAAATCCAAAAGTTGAATTATTAAACATTCATCAATATTGGCAATATCACAGCGTTCAAAAAGGCTTCACGGCGAAAGCACAACATTTGATTGTTTGAGGATAGCACCTCATATATTTTCCACATTAGCATAAATTCATATCCAGCGCGGGTCACACAAAACCCATATAAGAGCTAAAAAATATCACTTACCTTTCGAAGAACTTCTGCTGAGGGCTTCCCAAGTGTCCAACGAAGACATCCAATGGTTCTTTTGTTAGAAAAAGTCATTTATTATATCCATAAATCTCAGTTTGGTTGGCGCGTTATGATCATAAAATCCACCGCTGAGTCGCCTATTGAACCGTGAAGAGAAGTTCAAATTATACCTATAAACTTTCTACAAACAAATCAAACATCATTTTTAATGTATCCTTTTATGTATATTTACTGTAATATTTCAACCGGACGATAACGTGAACAATATGAAAGGAAAATAAAGTGGTGCGCGCTCACAATCTCACGCGCGTCAAACGTTGTTGACAAAAGTGGTCCCCTGACTTCTTCCTATCCGTTCTGCTTAGTGCTACAGCTTCCAGACTCTGTATAAAGACTGTTGACATCTAGTGGAAGCCATAGGTACTGCAGTCTCAGTCCTAGTTAAAATACAAATGAATAGGCGGCCTGGAGAAGGTGGTCATTTACAAAAAAAACTGCAAATCCGGATGGATTTTCCTCAGGTTTTCACCTGCTATATCAGTTCTGTTATACTCACATACATTATTTTAACACTTTTAGAAACTTCAGAGTGTTTCCTATCCAATAGTACTAATTATGTGCATATCCTATTGTCTGGGCCTGAGTGGCAGGCATTTTACTTTGGGCACGCCAGACTCCAAAACCGTCACCTCTGCTGCCGCTCCCTAAGAAGTTAAAGGGATAAACATTCAACATTGGCCATGCTGTCAATCCAGCATGACTTCTGCTGCGTTCAAAACAATGGGAAATTCAGAACTGGGAAATCTCAGACTTCAGTGAGTTCAAGACAACTTGGAACTTTGAAAAAAAATAAAAAACACGAGCTACAACTACGTTTTGAACGGTCATCAAACTCGGAACGCCAAGTCGGGCTACTTTCTAGAGCTCCAACCTGAAGATCACTAACGTCGTGATTCAACCTTGTTTCCCCCCCGAGTTCCCAGTTGACTTGAAGCACCATAAATCCAGAGAACACCAGACTTTGATGACAAAATCTGCCCACGAAGGACCACTGTGCCACCTTCCTGTTCAAGTGAGCACAGGACAACAAATTGAGTCCAAAAATGTCTTGTATGCTGCTACATAAATTATGTAATATGTCAGGGAGATATGTATACTGTAGCTAAGAAAGTAATACTAAGAGTATGTTGTGTAGTAAGCTGTTTTGTAGTAACCTCCCTAATAATTTGGTATATTCACCACTCTTAATTTCACCTACTGTTCAGACTTGGTGGTGCACATGTAGCCTATAACCTGTTTTATAGAAAAGTAATCATTGAATATTGTAAGAGCTTTCATTCTGCTTATAGACCCCCTTTATTTATCCTGTGGTTCTGACTTGGTGTACAGGGAGAACACTGTAAGAACGGCCCATGTTCTGAATTCTGTCACTGTACATTTCAAAAGTGCTGAACAAATAGTTATACTGACTACATCCGTCCTAGCTCGCTCATTAATGTCTTAAATCACAGTTACGGATTGCCTCTTATCCGCTCGTTGTCCCCTTAAGCCATGGTTTGTACATCTCAGTTGTCAGTAGAAACCACATTTGGTTAAGAAAATCAGCCATATTAGCTATGTGTTTTAAAGGCAGTAAATGAGGCTGAATGAACTGCATCGCTGCCAGACAAGGCTCCGCTGATAGCCAGGTGTAGCAGTGGTAAGGTGTTGGGACAGCTTTCTGTAGGCCCTAACAGTTTGTGGGAACCGTTTGTCACCATTATAGTGCAACTAATGTATTGTTTAGTGTTGTAGTGGCTTTGCTGGCATGCATTGAAAAAAAATAAAAATAAAATGTGTTCCCCACTAAGATTTACATGCTAAATTCACCACTGCGTATAAGATGGAAATCCCGCCGGTTGAACGGGCAAGACAAAATATTTAATTGCCTTTGAACAGGGTATGGTAGTAGGTGCCAGGCGCACCGGTTTGAGTGGGTCAAGAACTGCAACGTGGCTAGGTTTTTCACGCTCAACACGCTCCCGTGTGTATCAATTATGGTCTACCACCCAAAGGACATCCAGCCAACTAGGAGTAAACATGGGCCTGCATTCCAGTGGACCGCTTGACACCTTGTAGAGTCCTTGACCTGACGAACTGAGGCTGTTCTTAGGGCAAAAGGGGCTGCAACACAATATAAGCAAGGTGTTCCTAATCTTTTGTATACTCAGTGTATATTGTCAGTGTCACCCAAGCACTGATTGTGCATTTCCAATGAGGATTTACCTCAGTGTTTTACCCAAAAGGAACAGACTTGTTTCCATCTACGCAGGTTGGCATCCGTGTCTCACTAGGCCATGGCTCCGACGGATCTGCTCTGACATGGAGCCAAGGTTAGGCCACTGGTACTTTTCAGCTGTCATTTACATAACAATGGCTGTGAACACTTTCGATGGTTAACATCTTACAAAGCATCGGTCTTGATAACGCAGAGGTTATTAATTCTGCTCTTCACAAGTCCTCACAGTCAGCCCTAGTTATGGAAACAATTTACCTAGTATAACATCAGGGTGTATACACCTAGTATAACATCAGGGTGTATACACCTAGTATAACATCAGGGTGTATACAACTAGTATAACACCAGGGTGTATACACCTAGTATAACATCAAGGTGTATACAACTAGTTTAACACTGGTGTTAAAGCAGAAAAGCAGCATGAAAGTATCTGCACTATTTATCAAGTGAGTTAAGCTGCATTCTCAGAAACACAATTTTATAATGGCAGGGGTGTTTGATTTCCTTACATTAGCATCATTACATCAATAATGCCAATAAATATGGCATAATGCCATACTTATATTAGTAACTAGGCCTACCCTGTGTGGTGACAACAAAACTGTTTCAGCTTTCAATATGCAGAAATAAGATATCATTCGCCTAGAATCAGTTGAGGTTGTTTACCTCCAAATATAAATGGAATTTACTACAATAATCCACGTGTAGCAGTATTTCCATCACACACCTACCTACATGGGTTGCACAGTTCAACATGTACCCATGCCTATCTCTACCTCCCAAACACTGAGGAAACGTGAAACTAGATCTACGCAAATTGATTTAGCTATTCTCTGATTAACAGTACACCGAATGAGGAATTGAGTACCGGTAACGTTAACTATGCATGATATCATGCATTTAATTACCTGGCCAGTTACAGATCACGTCAATGTGCCATCCAGGGGTGTATTCATTACGCCTGGCAACGGAAACAGTTTACCGTTTAAGAACCAAACAGAACGAAACCGGGAAGGCCCAACTGAAGTTGAAAAATGTTGAGTTGGAGTGAACGGTTTCAAACGTCTTGTAACAGAATCGTCGTAATTAATATACCCCAGGTATGTTTGCATTGAATTGCTAATGTTCTTTTACTAGCAACTATAATAACGTTAGACCGTACACACTGCCACTGGGCACACACCAGTTAAATCAATGTTGTTCCCACGTAATCTCAATTAAATTACGTTCAACCAACGTGGAATGTACGCTGAATTGACGTATGGTCTGTGCCCAGTTGATAGGGGTGAAGCCCCATCCAGGTCGTCAGAAAGCAGAGAATGTCTGAAGAAGCATGCATTTAACTAACCAATCAATAAACAAAATAACTGGAAATAATGTTTTCATGCCAGTGGAAACGGTTGCATCCCTTGCAATGCTTAAAATGTGCTTATGTTCGCTTGGCAATTGTCATTACTGCCTCCGGGCAGGCTACATAACAAACTACAATGGTTCTAATCTAGAACTCATTTCAGAACCGCACTCACCAGCCAATGCAGTTTTGCGTGCCGCCGTCCTGACTCCTGTTGTTGCCCACGATCCCACGATGCTTTAGGTAACTACCTAGCTAGACATTTCCGTGAACACAACAACCATATTGATAATTTTGTCGTTTTTCAGAAATGTATTTTCTTGTTTTTCTCTTTATCGAATCACACAATGTGCCCGAACCCCGGGAACATTTATGACTCTCTGCTATTAGAACCAATGAAAAGGAAGAAGAACCTTGCAAGTACCCGCCCTACACGTTCTATGGCTGCGCAGTACGGCTTCTGCGCACATCCTGCCGCGTGCATCAAGGCTTCTGTGTGATCGCTATGCGTGCGGGACGACCGCTGCTACTGCAAGGTGCCATGACTCCGTTCACTCAAAAGCAGGCAGTGCAGGCGACGACTCTGCTGTCCTGTGTTGCTCTGCTCACTTGTGTTGTTATGAACCAATGTGTAATGTGGAAACCCACCTAAATTTCAGAGCAGCCCTTTAGGTTGGTCTACATAGCAGAACAACAATCAGCAGTCTGCCTGCTTTAGGTCTGCCCTGGATTGCGTCTGCCTAGTGGCCACCATCTTGGTTGCAAGAATCAAGAAGGACTGGAGGACAAAATGGTGGCTTTATTTTTTTATGGGCTCCAGCAACAGCACCAATTTACATCATACCAGTGAAGTAAAATACCAAAATTACGTGCCATGTCCTGGTAAGGACAGTATTTCAAGCATATAGTAGAATTTGTACAAAAAAGGGAAACCACTCCTGTCTTCTATGAGCAAGTCTGGGCCCCATGTAAGTGCCTTACCATAGACCAGTTACTGCCACTCACTGTCTTTTGGGGTATGTTTATCCCAAAACCAACTGCAAAGCCACAATATTTAACCAAGCAATAGGTTGGAATGGTGCTATTGATAAGAAAAAAAGTCTAAGGGTTGAGAACATCATGGATTGTCAAGGACCTGTATACACCACTCTTTAACCAACAACTAAGCTACCCCCTAATGTTAGGCATTCTTGTGTCAAATCAATCCAGTTAAGAACTAAGCCTATTGGGTTTGGCAAATAAAACTAGACTCTCTTCCTAAGATACAAATTGAGGGCCAATATGGCATAAACAATAGGAATTGTGTAATACTATATGCAACTCCAATGAAACTTGATAGCCAGTGGTATGACCTGAGATGGTTTGGACTGCATGGTTCTGCAAACCAATCTGCCATTTACAGGTGATTTCAGAGGAGACAAATCAAGTCAATCTATCCTTAGAAGCTGGTTTGACAAGGCCACAAATTTGACATATTCATGAACAAGGCCGGATCTGTAAGAGGTTCAATAACGAATGTGTCTTTTGGACAAATAACACGAGGCAGGTAAGATGGGAGGAGCTGATGTTGTGGTAAATACAAGTAACAAATGCACTTTTCACACTAATCATAGAACCCACAGTGCAACATGTCACCAGTAGGTGGCCATCGTGCTGCAGAACTGCTATCCACATTTGTTTTTTGCTCTAACCCCGAGGTCAGCATGTCCCTTGGGTATGGACATCATGAGGAACAATGACCCAAATAAATGTATCAGTAAAAAAAAAAAAAAATATATGGATGGATGAAACAGCTTGATTGAATTTGGGTACAGTAAGTTAGTGGGTGCGTCCATGTTAATCAGCGCAGCTTCTTGGAATGAAGTGTGCTTTTGACTGATCATGTGGAGAAAACCCAAGGCATTCTTGACTCATTACCGATTGGTTATCAGTGTAAAGATAGGTCTCAAAGTTCATACAAGCTAACCAATGATTGTAGAGAAGTAAATAAGGTTACTCAGCCTTGAGATCCATACCCTTAAAACAAATTTCTCTGTAAGTCTCCCAGTGGCGTTAATGAATGATTTACGTGAAAGTCTAATTTGTGGATTTAGCACATGGTGTGTGAAACTTACTCCTCAGCCTGAACTGTCCCCACTTGGGCCAGCGAATAGCTAGCTTTTTGCATGGCACCAACTGGTAAGACGGGAGGGCGCTGTCACGTGTGCTAGCAAGGCAGATATCAGGAGGGCGGTCACGTGTGCTAGCAAGGCAGATATCCCGGGTTTGAGACTCGTGTGAGCCAAATCAGGCGAAAGTGGTACTCGCTAAGCAAACAGCGTGACATCCTTTACAATGGTGCCGTGACCCAGATCTATAGTTGCACTGGGGTCACTATTGAGTAAGTTTGATGGGTGAGCGTAGCACATGGGCATGTGTGAAAATTACTCCTCAGCCTGAAGTGTCCCCACTTCTGCCAGTAAATAGCTTGTTTTTCGCATGGCGCCAACTGGTAAGACACTTCAGGAGGGCTAGTAAGTGTGCTAGTAAGGCAAAGGTCTGAGCCTCAGTGCAAGCCTAATCAGGAAGAATTGGACGTCATTCTGTTTGCTAAGTGAGTACCTTTACATGGACACTTATGTAGCCGATGTGGAATCACTAGCTAGTTGGTGGTGCGCTAGTAGAGTCCATAATGCAAGTGTTGCTGTTTCCCTTGCTTTGCACAGAACATTGCTTTTGTGGAGAAATAGGTAATGCTCCAGGACTGTATTTAATCCGATATGTCAATGAGTCATGCGCGCAGACCTTCGCGGCTGTGGAAACAATGGCCGTGTTCCTCTGCTCAGAATGGAATGGTTCCAAAAGTGCATACTCAGTCAACAGGGAACACAAACAAATTTAGCTTGAATGCACTCACTTAAGCTGAGCACCCCCTGCTGACTGAGTATGCACTTTTGGAACCATTCCATTTGGTATAAAGTGAGAACTCCACCCATCCAGCGGGCTAAGTCGTGCGCACATTGTCCCAATCCCAAATCAACCCCTAGACCCTACGCACTTGTGGGGATTTGATAGGATTTGACAGGTGTAAGCAATATGGCAATAGCTCCACTTGCTCACCGATGGGCTAGGTGGAAGATTCACAATGTTGCCAACACCTGTCAAATCCCCAAAAGTGCATAGGAGGTAGGGTCTAGGGGTCGATTTTGGATTGGACCATTGGATACAATCCGATCCTCTACCTTTCTCACCAAAGTGTGCACTTGCTCATGCTCCCTCAAGGCATTGGATTAGTGTAAGCATTAGTTTCCATTGTATAGACGGCAGTACCCACTTCCAGGAGAAGGGCCAGAAATCGGGAAGCAGCCCTAGGGAAACCTGCCAGGTGAAGGACAGGCACAATAGGAGTGACCAGTGCAAAGGACAGTGACGCTTGTCATAACCTTGTCCCCAGGCTAATGCGCACAATGCATCTAAGCCTGGGATATAAACGATTCAAAGTTGGCCTTAGTGGGCGTGACCATAACATTCTAGAATAGTGACTTGAGTAAAGTATTTGTCATTCAATTTGAGCGAATCACACGACTGCGATGTTATGGGAATGTGTTTGTGGGAGATAATTGTTTGGTAGATTAAGCAGATTGAACCAATGCCTATGCACTGGGAGTTTCTCCCGGTCTTTTCGGTATTGGCTAACAAAGGCCAAGTTTGACTTGTTGATCCACCAGACTCTCTGAGCATTTGGGCAGAGGTTTCTGGGAACAAGATCACGTTTGTCATAAAGAGGCAATTTTCCTTTTCCCCCCCAAAGAGACCGCTGTCCTGGTACATGATTCTGAACAAGTCTGATCTACTGAATTGCTTGTGTTCAACACTTAGGACACAGATCCATTTAAAAGTCTGAACCTGCCATGTTTCTTTATAGTTGAGAAACTACATCCTATCTTACATATAATTGATATAAACCATCATCCTATGGATCCTAGACATGGTGCTTCTATAATAACTTGTGTAGGAGGAATATTCCAGTGTAGGCAACACAAAGTACTGGCAGAAAAAGATCTAGCCTATCACGAGTTGGAAAGTCACAAAACGGACATTTCCACCGTATCACACGATTGCATTCATCATTAGTTGAAAACCATGACTGGATGGGTCATTTAAATAGGTCAATCATTTGATTTCTAGGAAAATATACATTTCGTTCAACTTTAATGGCACAAAATTTACATAAATCAGGGCCAATGCATGTGTTCACGTTTGGTAAGCAATAAAGGAAGCAACAGTACCATTTGAAAAGGCTAATTTACATCACAATGCTACGTTTGGCTTGCATTGGAATCACTGGACTTTGTCGTGCCTTATGGAAAAACATGCTGATCATGTCAACAGATCAGTGGCCACCCGGAGGCCTGGCAGCAGAAATGATCTAGAGCAGTGGTTCCCAATCTTTTTCGGTTACTGTACCACCAACTGAATTTTGCTCTGCCCAGACAACCCCTGAACTACCCCCTCATGTGCATTTTTACCAGTAGACCTATGTTCTCATGAGTCTTCTCAAGTAGCCCCTGTGGATAGGCTAAGTACCCCCAGGGGTCCTAGTACCCCTCGTTGGGAACCACTGATCTAGATAACAGAACCATTAAGTGAATTGAGAGACATGACCACAATATAGTGAAAAGATGATACATGAGAAAGCCTTTCAAAATGATACCAATATTCCTGGTCTGCTAGGTTTTTTTGATCTTGCGAAAGACACCATGGTTGTAAAGACTTGGCAATTGAAAATAAATAATAATATATCTTAAATTGTTGTAAAGTGAAATCCCAATGGAACTGCACTTGCAAAAAAACTTTTCTAATTACTTTACAACCATCTTAACGATTTGCATGGGCAAATCTATCTGCAAAAACGTTATTGCCACTTGGTCTTTAGCAAATTGTGCTCGACTACTAGCTTCAATAATGCTTTCAGAGCATATTAAGGCATTATTCCCACACCATGCTCTTTCCGGGGTAATGTCAAAGGTTTAACTGGAAGTAAGTAACCAAAACAATCTAAAACATTGATACAAAACGGACCTCAAATTCACATGATCGTAGAAAATACATAAAACAATCTCAGTAAGTCCCAGTTCTTAAGTCACCATCTCGATCTATGCAGTGCTACATCAAAGTCATCCTACTCCGGTTCAGAATGAATGACCCACCCACCCCAAGAACCATACTGGTTGTAGTTCCTCAATTCATAGTAATAAAAAAAACACTTGTTAACTGCTCCATCATCAAGGAAAGAATCCTAACTTGAGATGTGCACGTAACTGACTTCCGTAAATCATGAATTGAGGTCTGCATAACAGTGCAACAATTTGTGGTATGTGCATTGATCTCAGGTTAGGGTTCGGACCTCAGGATATAAATACCATGCATATAGTTTCCATTATCCAAGGTTATCGGACCCATGAGAACTCTGGTGCTTCAGAAACTTCTGCAAGGAGGAAAAGGTCTCTGTACACTCAGTGCATTCGTACAGCACCTCTGCTGGACCAATTGTTTCACCATTCCCACCCTTGACAACGCCGATGTCCCCATGACCCACTAAATCCTTTGCATTGTCTTGGTCAGAGTCCAGGTCTGGATTGGAGTCAGCAGTGGGAGATGCCTGTCCTTCCATGTCCGTTTCCCCGCTTGACTGACTTGGGTGAATCTCAAGATGGCGCCCTAGAGCAGAAGAACTCCGGAAGCGACTTGGACAGCGAGGGCACTTAACCATTTCACTACCCGGTTCCCTTTTGTGGTACCGCAAATGCCGTTGGTACACACACAGCAGCCCAAACCTTTTCCCACATTGGTCACACTTGTAGTTCCTCCGTGCCTTAGGAGCAGCGGACACTTCTCCAGTAGATGTGGTTGGTTGATCGTCACCATTGTCACTGTCCAATTCTGCTACAACACTGTCTAAAGACTTCTTGGGTTTTCCTTCAGATGACGCATTCTGTTCCAACACATCAGAATTCAACTGGGAACCACCATCTGGTTTAGAATGCAATGCCAAGTACTTAAGACTTGGTTTCTTCTCCAATTCAGGTTTGTGATACATGGCTATATGCCTCCGGACATCACAGCGTTGTGGAAAATGTTTCCCACAGAGAACACAAGTGTGAAGAGTCCCCTTGTGGGATCTATTGTGCCGAGACAGACTACTAGAGTGACTGAATACACGGTGGCAGTGCTTGCATGGATGTAGTTTTGTCCCAGAGCCTTTTTTATAAAGTGGGGGCCTTCCTCCCTTCCTTGCAGGTGCTTTTGTTACGATGCACTCAATGCCAGTATACCTTCGCCGCCTTTTTACAACTCTTTGTGACTCTGAATCCTTATTTAACTTGTCAATTTCTTCCTGTGTTTGATGGGTAAGATGATGCTCCTTCAAGTCTGTTAACTGCTGGAAGCGATCTCCACACAAACCACAGCGGTATGGTCTGAAAGAGGATGGGGTTTTGGAATCAGATTTGCCATTGTGGGTCTTCACATCAACAGTTGCGTCACTGCTGTACTGTTTGGTCACATCGGTAGTAAGGGTGCCGCTGGTGTACTGTTTGGTCACATCGGTAGGGGTGCTGTCGCTGTACTCTATGGTATGTGACAGCTCATCTTTCTGTGACTGTTGCTCGACTGTGGATGAAGAGTTCACAGATAATGGTTTGTCTTTGGAATGACTGATTAAGTGGCTCTGCAAGTCGGAGAGCCAGAAAAAACACAGATTACACTTCTTACAGGGATAGGTTTTCTGTATTATGTTCTCTTGACCATTGTCAGACTTCCCCATATGTTTAAGCCCCAGCGATCCATGCCACTCTTTTTGATGAGCATACAGGATCTCTCGTTTCAGAAAGCGTTTTCCACACTGACCACAGCAGTAAAATATTTCATGGGCATGTTCTTGGAGATGTTCCCTTAGCCTCTCTTTATCTGTGAAGATCTTGCAACACAAGGTGCACTTATAACCTTGCTCTAAATTACGATACTGTTGATGTCGTTGTAAACTCCGCTGGTTGTTCAACGATTTTCCACATGTTTCGCATCGGTACTGTTTTAGAGGAGAGACACTGCGGCACTGGGAGTGAGATACTGTGTTGACACGTAGATCCGTTTTTACTGGCTTAGTTGTGAGTACACTGGTCTTTGAATTTAGATAAGGTGAAGCAGTTGAAGATGGTTGTTTGACAGAAGGGTTGTTTGATGGTCCAGATCTGTCAACCACTATGAAAGTTCCATTTTCATGGAGAGCATACTCACGGGGAACTTGAAACCCATTTGGTAAACTGTCAAGGGAAAATGAATCTGTTCGTTCATGAGTCCTGAGTCGTTCATGAACAGTAATGTGTTTTACCAAGTCAAGGTAGCGCCTGAAGCCATCCCCACATTCTGTGCAGATGAAGGCATCAACATCTGGTTCAGCGGAGCTTACGTAGTAATCCATTAGGGTGTGTTCAATGATCAAAGTTAAACATGGTTAGTTCCATTCTTCATTAGCACCTTGTTTTGTAGAACTCTTCCTTTGTCTGGTCAACAACTGTGAAAGAGAGAAAAAATAAGTTACTACTTTACCAAACATATGGGGCAGGTGCTGGTCCTGACTAACTCTAACGGTTTTATTACAACACCATGAATTGGAACACAAATTGGATGCTACAAATTGCCAAGCCTCTCCTGCGCTGCCAAGCCTCTCCTGCGCTGCCAAGCCTCTCTGATATCGGCTTTCAATTCTGTTAGAAAGGCTGACACTTTTTGAAACAAAGGAATTCAGTCTCATTCAAATTAGATGGAGATAACTGACACACTTGTATTGTCTGGATACTAGCTCCTCCTATTATCAAAATAGCCTAAAAAAAGAGCAGCCAAGCAGTAACCTTGATCTAAACCTTAGTTTGCTTCCAATACCCTCAGGTCAACCATTTTGAGAAGGTTTCACCACACCTAGTCAGGATTGATGAGTGATCAAGTTTGATGTGACAGTAACTATCAAACATTTCAGAGATTGGTAGGAAATGGACGTGCTAATGATTAAAATACATCAGGAGCAAAAAGGAGCAAAACTTGAAAGTCCACTTTTTGTAGTAAAAAAGTTAAGTGTCGCTCAACGGGTTTTCCCACAACAAATCTGAATGGTATACGCACCCTCAAAATCTTCAAGGCATTTAGACTTGCTTTACAGCTCCTTATGGCGTACTCAGAGTAAAAAATTCAGCAGGTCAATGACAACATTCGTGTCCCTTGAGTGTGGCAAATGCACGCATCCATTTTGGCTACATGTCACGTTACGTCTATCATTCACTTTGAGATATTTCCATAGACTATCTCTCACACTACATAGCTAGCAGCTAGGTGGCTGGCTGTTTTTTTACAAAAAATACATGTTACATTGTTAAAGTTCCACAAATGACCTAGCTAGACTATTAGAGTGGAGCGCAGCAACATGCGGTTTTCAGACATTAGGCTACGTTAAAATTGTTGGACTTCATTGCATACGAGTACAATCATTTAACATCAACCTTAGCTTAGTACACACTCCAGGAATAATGCAGATCATATTTTTACAGATGGAAGATGTTAGCAATGACAGATTACCAATGCATATACAGTAGCTACTCTGAGGAAAACGCAGCTTCCCATAGGTCTATTTGTGTCTTAGAGACATATCCAAATTAGCTAGCAAACTAAATTTAGTAAAAATCACTTGACAAAAGTGAGGAGAACAATGGAGTACATTTACATGCACACTAATAATTAGGGCTGTGACGATAACACAATCGCAATATTTTTTCCATGGCAAAAATGAAAACACGAAGCAGACCAAACTCTTTGATCCTTTAAAAAACCTGATGTATGTGAAATAGTGTGCTATAACTTGGAAAATAAATAAATGTGACTCAATGACAACATAATCATGCTTGTTTGCAACATTAGGGCTGTTTTCCTAAAGAAATTAAATCTGCTTCGTGTTTGTTTCCTTGCCACGATACTAATGAGTATTGCGATACTGGTATCGTCCCGGACCTACTAATATCAATATTAAACGGATTATGGCAATACTCCGAATTTTGCATTAGTTATCTAAATCAGCGTAAGATCCTAAGCAAAGTAAGCATAAACCGTTAAAAACACCTAGTTCTTCATAGAATGACTTTTGTTTTGCATTATATTATGTCCTTATATAGGCTTATAGCTATAACTTGCTTTGGTGTGTTACAGCAAGACTGGACAATATCACACAACGCAACTAAACCAGTCGGAGAGGAGTGAACTGCGTCTACGGTAAGTGCTGAATAGATAGAAGCTTGCCAGCTCAGTAAAGTGCCAAAAATGCACATCGGCAATATACTGTTACGTGAAGTGCCATGGAAGGGTGTTGGCTGTCGTGACAAACAATGGATGTAAAGCAAGTGCCGTTCTGAGAACGTTAAACTCTGTGGTAACCTTACAGCCCTTTAGTGAAGCCCATGAAAACTTGTCTGTTATACTTGGCATTCGGAAAGTATTCAGCCCCCTTGACTTTTTCCACATTTTGTTACATTACAGCCTTATTCTTATTTATTTTTTTTATTCCCCACTCAAACTACACACAATACCTCCTAAATACAAAAGCAAAAACAAATTTAGAAACATTTTCAAATGTATAAAAAAAACCCTGAAATATCACATTTACATAAGTATTCAGACACCTTACTCAGTACTTTGTTGAATCACCTTTGGCAGCGTTTACAGCCTCGAGTCTTCTTGGGTTTGATGCCTCAAGCTTGGCACACCGGTATTTGGGGATTTTTGCCTCAAAATCCTGACTAGTCTCCCAGTCCATGCCGCTGAAAAACATCCCCACAGCCTGATGCTGCAAACATCATGCTTCACCATAGGGATGGTGCCAGGTTTCCTCCAGACATGACGCTTGGCATTCAGGCAAAAGAGTTCAATCTTGGTTTCATCAGACCAGAGAATCTTGCTTCTCATGGTCTGAGAGTCCTTTAAGTGCCTTTAAGTGCGCTGTCATGTGCATTTTACTGAGGAGTGGCTTCTGTCTGGCTTCCGTCTGATTGGTGGAGTGCTGCAGAGACTGTTGTCCTTCTGGAAGGTTCTCCCATCTCCACAGAGGAACTCTGGAGCTCTGTCAGAGTGACCTTTGGGTTCTTGGTCACCTCCCTGACCAAGGCCCTTCTCCCCCGATTGCTCAGTTTGGCCGGGCGGCCAGCTCTAGGAAGAGTCTTGGTGGTTCCAAAATTCTTCCATTTAAGAACGATGAAGGCCACTGTGTTCTTGGGAACTGTCAATGCTGCTGGGTACCCTTCTCCAGATCTGTGCTTCGACACAATCCTGTCTCAGAGCTCTACGTACAATTCCTTCGACCTTATAGCTTGGTTTTTGCTCTGACATGCACGGTCAACTGTGGGACCTTAAATAGACAGGTGTGTGCCTTTCTAAATCATGTCCAATCAATTAAATTTACCACAGGTAGACTCCAATCAGGTTGTAGAAACATCAAGGATGATCAATGGAAACAGAATGCACCTGAGCTCAATTTTGAGTCTCATAGCAAAGGGTCTGAATACTTGAGTAAATAAGGTTTTGGAAATCTGTTTTGAAATTTTTATTAATTTGCTAATTTCTAAAAACCTGTTTTCACTTTGTCATTATGGGCTATTGTGTGTAGATTTTTATTTTGACACCGTTCACTGAGGATTAGTGCACCTGGTATCCTTGGGACATCCCTACGCTAAACCCTAACCTAACCATAACCCTAACTCGAAACGCATCTACTTATCTTAATCGGCGTACGGTCAAAATCGAAGTAAGCATGCACCAATTAAAACACCTGGTTTTCTGAGCAATCTTTTGATTTATTAGGATATGTAAACAGCTTAAATTGGCGTTCCAGCTGTGTATTTGAGCCGAATCAAATAGGCTTGGCAAAAATATTACTGTCACTGTTAGAACATTTATTTTTATTAGCAATTTTCTGCATTTATTTGAGTCTCATCAGGTAGCATGATTTCAGATGTGTCCATGTAAGCAGGATTTGAGAAATGTATTGTTTTAAAACAAACTTTTATATTAATCTGACTAAATGCCATATCCAAAAATGCCATATCGGTTGGGTTCTACCAAATAGCTAATTTTACAGTTCATGAGGACTTTTTTACAGTTACGAAAAATAAGTAATTAACATGTGAAAACGCTGGAGATTAAAACATGTAGTTACTTAAATCAGTTAGCTAGTTATCCATACACAAGAATACACTAGAAGTGTCCATTTTGAATAAGTTGGCTAGCTAGCTAGCGTAGCTACATGAACTGTATTATTATTATAATTATAATTATAATTATAATTATTATTATTATTATTACGGGGTTAGCTAGCTAGCTACCTTTCACAACCCTGTATACCAAACTATATTTTTGTATATATAAAATAATTTCACTAGTCTGGCCAATGGCCATAGTCAGTTGACAATTCTCTGCATATGTAGAGCCAGAGTTAAAGCATCGTGACAGCTGTCTTGATACCAACAAAATGTCGGGCTGCTGCTAGCCTCCAACTCTGCAAAAGCTAGTTAGTTAGAGAGGAAAAAAGTATGTATTTAAACGAAATGCGGACATGTGTGTGTGAAATGGCTTGTAAGGAGACAACCGGCTGACAGCAGCAAGATAGCTAGCTCAATTCTTCGCTTTTGTTTGCACAACAATGTTCCCACAGCGACTACTACATTAGCTAGAGTAGATTGCGCGAGGCCTATCTGACCGTTCATGAAGCTAGCTAGCAAGGTTAGGTACCACTTGTATCGGATCGAACTCTGTTATGTACTTACCACATTTCTAAAGTCCGATTAGTATAGACTTTCTCTGCCCATTCTTTATATCGCTCCACTTATGTTACATTTCGAATCGTGTTGTATCCACCCGGTTCCCCGCTAGTTAGCCCCATTTTTTCTACATAGTAATTACAAGAATCAGGGGAGGAGAAAAGGGCGGAGACCATCGGCTCTTCTTCTTCTTCTTCTTCATCAGTATTATGGCGGTCCGCAGACAAATATTATAAATAGGTGAGTGCCGCCACCTATTGTATTGGCTGTGTATCACCCTACTATTCTGTAGTATGAATGTATTACACTTTGGGGAAATTTTCCCTACCAACTAGCCCTGCACCCATTAAAACCTCACCACTATTCCACTACATTGGCCCTATCTGATCATACATGGGGCCCAGCAGGGAACAGAGGACACTATCGCTCAAGACATCTCTAACTCATCTGCAGTAAAATCTCGTACATCCAAGTGCTTCTCAGCAGCTTTCACCAGAACATCTATACTCTGTAATTTACAATCCATTCCTGCAGTACAATTGACAACCATGACCATGTTATTCCTATCACTCTCTATTCGTCTCGGCCTACTCACAGGGATCCATCTTCCTCTACTACTCTCCGCAGCCTCAGCATACAACACCTTCACTACTCTGATGCTGGCAATCTTAAACTGCCTTTATCTCACCGGGCACCTCTGATCTCCAGCACCATTGGTACCTCTACAGTTTACACACACAACTTTTTCCACCGATACTACAGATTCCTTTGTCTCATGACCTCCTGCACACTTTGCACATCGAGGAATCTCCCTCCTACACAACGCTGCCACACGATCATAAGCTTGACACATAAAACATCGTAATGGATTTGGGACAAAAGCTTAACATGGGATAACTGACACGTCCTAACTCTGCATCAAAACCCAGTAGTACAGACAGTGTCTTCTTTGTTTCACTACGTTCTCCACCGGTTCTGCGTCACACCGAACGAATCTTCAACTTCAGTTGACCCTTTTAACACTTAAAGCCACTCCAGTTATCACTCCTTTTAACGGCGCCCTGTTCCAGAGAGGAAAACAAGTCACAGTTCTTGTCCCCAGTCATGTGGTGCGGAGCGCACGCTCCCTCTGGATGGCAGAAACGCAAAAAATTTGCACAATTCCACTTCGAGTCACTTTAACCGACCCAACATTCCCCAACCTCTTTACCACTCAACCTGACACCACATATGGATCTGCCAGAAGGCAAGGATCCATTCTCTCAAAACATCTCACTCCACTAGGCCAGAATCTTCTTTGTCATAATCACGATGAGGATCAAACTCTGTGTTCTTCACCGCACCTGCCACCGCGGTTAATTTATCCTCACACTGATCACATTCAATTTCCTTCTGTAGCTCTTCCAAAAGTTCTGTGTGATCCACCTTTCCATGGTCATTCAAAACATGTTCCACTTTTCTCCTTTTTTTCCTGTCCCCCATATTCTCCTTCATCGATCTTCCAGATGGCTTGTGCATGCCCCCATTCCATATTTACTTACAATACACTATATATACAAACGTTTGTGGACACCCCTTGAAATTAGTAGATTCGGCTGTTTCAGCCACACCCGTTGCTGAAAGGTGTATTAAATCGAGCACACAGTCATGCAATCTCAATAGACAAACATTGGCAGTAGAATGCCCTTACTGAAGAGCTCAGTGACTTTCAACATGGCACCTTCATAGGATACCACCTTTCCAACAAGTCAGTTTGTCAAATTTCTGCCCTGCTAGAACTGCCCCGGTCAACTGTAAGTGCTGTTATTGTGAGGTGGAAACGTCTAGGAGCAACAACGGCTCAGCTGCGAAGTGGTAGGCCACACAAGCTCACAGAACGGGACTGCTGAGTGCTTGGCGGATGCCAGGAGAACGCTACCTCCCCGAATACATAGTGCCAACTGTAAAGTTTGGCGGAGACCATCGGCTCTTGTTCTTCTTCTTCTTCTTCAGTATTATGGCGGTCTGCAGACAAATATTATAAATAGGTGAATGCCGCCACCTACTGTATTGGCTGTGTATCACCCTACTATTCTGTAGTATGAATGTATTACACTTTGGGGAAATTTTCCCTACCAACTAGCCCTGCACCCATTAAAACCTCACCACTATTCCACTACATTGGCCCTATCTGATCATACATGGGGCCCAGCAGGGAACAGAGGACACTATCGCTCAAGACATCTCTAACTCATCTGCAGTAAAATCTCGTACATCCAAGTGCTTCTCAGCAGCTTTCACCAGAACATCTATACTCTGTAATTTACATTCCATTCCTGCAGTACAATTGACAACCATGACCATGTTATTCCTATCACTCTCTATTCGTCTCGGCCTACTCACAGGGATCCATCTTCCTCTACTACTCTCCGCAGCCTCAGCATACAACACCTTCACTACTCTGATGCTGGCAATCTTAAACTGCCTCTATCTCACCGGGCACCTCTGATCTCCAGCACCATTGGTACCTCTACAGTTTACACACACAACTTTTTCCACCGATACTACAGATTCCTTTGTCTCATGACCTCCTGCACACTTCGCACATCGAGGAATCTCCCTCCTACACAACGCTGCCACACGATCATAAGCTTGACACATAAAACATCGTAATGGATTTGGGACAAAAGCTTAACATGGGATAACTGACACGTCCTAACTCTGCATCAAAACCCAGTAGTACAGACAGTGTCTTCTTTGTTTCACTACGTTCTCCACCGGTTCTGCGTCACACCAAACGAATCTTCAACTTCAGTTGATCCTTTTAACACTTAATGCCACTCCAGTTATCACTCCTTTTAACGGCGCCCTGTTCCAGAGAGGAAAACAAGTCACAGTTCTTGTCCCCAGTCGTGTGGTGCGGAGCGCACGCTCCCTCTGGATGGCAGAAACGCAAAAAATGTGCACGATTCCACTTCGAGTCACTTTAACCGACCCAACATTCCCCAACCTCTTTACCACTCAACCTGACACCACATATGGATCTGCCAGAAGGCAAGGATCTATTCTCTCAAAAAATCTCACTCCACTGGGCCAGAATCTTCTTTGTCATAATCACGATGAGGATCAAACTCTGCGTTCTTCACCGCACCTGCCACCGCGGTTAATTCATCCTCACACTGATCACATTCAATTTCCTTCTGTAGCTCTTCCAAAAGTTCTGTGTGATCCACCTTTCCATGTTCATTCAAAACATGTTCCACTTTTCTCCTTTTTTTCCTGTCCCCCATATTCTCCTTCGTCGATCTTCCAGATGGCTTGTGCATGCCCCCATTCCATATTTACTTACAATACACTATATATACAAAAGTCCGTGGACACCCCTTGAAATTAGTAGATTCATCTGTTTCAGCCACACCCGTTGCTGAAAGGTGTATTAAATCGAGCACACAGTCATGCAATCTCAATAGACAAACATTGGCAGTAGAATGCCCTTACTGAAGAGCTCAGTGACTTTCAACATGGCACCTTCATAGGATACCACCTTTCCAACAAGTCAGTTTGTCAAATTTCTGCCCTGCTAGAACTGCCCCGGTCAACTGTAAGTGCTGTTATTGTGAGGTGGAAACGTCTAGGAGCAACAACGGCTCAGCCGCGAAGTGGTAGGCCACACAAGCTCACAGAACGGGACTGCTGAGTGCTTGGCGGATGCCAGGAGAACGCTACCTCCCGAATACATAGTGCCAACTGTAAAGTTTGGTGGTGGAGAAATAATGGTCTGGGGCTGTTTTTCATGGTTCGGGCTAGGCCCCTTAGTTCGATTCTGTTCTTCCAACTTTGTGGCAACAGTTTGGGGAAGGCTCTTTGCTGTTTCAGCATAACAATATCCCAGTGCGCAAAGCGAGATCCATACAGAAATGGTTTGTCGAGATCGGTGTGGAAGATCAGTGCCCGATTTAACTAATGCTCTTGTGGCTGAATGGAAGAAAGCCCCTGCAGTAATGTTTCAACATCTAGTGTTTAAGCAGCAAAGGGGGGACCAAATCCATAATAATGCCCATGCTTTTGGAATGAGATGTTTGACGAGCAGGTGTCCACATACTTTTGTAGTGTATTTTCCACTTTTCCCTGTCCCCCATCTTACTCCCACCTTCCCTCCGCAAGGCAATCAAACAAGCTAAGCGTCAATATAGAGACAAAGTAGAGTCACAATTCAACGGCTCAGACACGAGAGGAATGTGGCAGGGTGCTTTTACACCTGCAGTGCTTTTACACCTGCATTGCTTGCTGTTTGGGGTTTTAGGCTGGGTTTCTGTACAGCACTCTGTGACATCAGCTGATGTAAGGGGGGCTTTATAAATAAATTTGATTTGATTTGATTTGGTCTACAGTCAATCACGGACTACAAAAAGAAAACCAGCCCCGTCGCGGACCACAACGTCCTGCTCCCAGACAAACTAAACAACTTCTTTGCTCGCTTTGAGGACAATGCAGTGCCACCGACACAGCCCGCTACCAAAACCTACAGGCTCACCTTCACCACAGCCAACGTGAGTAAAACATTTAAATGTGTTAACCCTCGCAAGGCCGCTGGCCCAGATGGCATCCCTGGCCGTGTCCTCAGAGCATGCGCAGACCAGCTGGCTGGTGTGTTTACGGACATATTCAATCAGTCCCTATACCAGTCTGCTGTTCCCACATGCTTCAAGAGGGACACCATTGTTCCTGTTCCCAAGAAAGCTAAGGTAACTGAGCTAAATGACTATCGCCCCGTAGCACTCACTTCCGTCATCATGAAGTGCTTTGAGAGACTAGTCAAGGATCATATCACCTCCATCCTGCCAGACACCCTGGACCCACTCCAATTTGCTTACCGTCCCAATAGGTCCACAGACGACGCAATCGCAATCACACTGCATACTGCCCTAACCCATCTGGACAAGAGGAATACCTATGTAAGAATGCTGTTCATCGACTACAGCTCAGCATTTAACACCATAGTACCCTCCAACCTCGTCACCTGTGCAACTGGGTAGTGGACAGGACAGTAGTGGAGAAGGTGGAAAGTTTTAAGTTCCTCGGCGTACACATCACAGACAAACTGAAATGGTCCACCCAAACAGACAGCGTGGTGAAGAAGGCGCAACAGCGCCTCTTCAACCTCAGGAGGCTGAAGAAATTNATTGGATGTAACAAATGTATCACTAGCCACTTTAAACAATTTTGTATATAATGTTTACATATCCGACATTACTCATATCAAATGTATACACTGTACTCTAAACCATCTACTGAATCTTGCCTATGCTGTTCGGCCATCGACTCAAATCTCTAGCCACTTTAATAATTATAATTGGATGAAATAAATGTATCACTAGCCACTTTAAACGATGCCATTTATATAATGTTTACATATCCTACATTACTCATCTCATATGTATATACTGTACTCCATACCATCTACTGCATCTTGCCTACGCCGGTCAGCCATTGCTCACCCATATATTTATATGTACATACTCGTATTCATTCCTTTACTCTTGTGTGTATAAGGTAGTTGTTGTGAATTTGTTAGATTACTTGTTAGATACTACTGCATGGTCGGAACTAGAAGCACAAGCATTTCGCTACACTCGCAATAACATCTGCTAACCATGTGTATGTGACAAATAAAATTTGATTTGATTTGACCACTCCATAAGCTATTATTTTACCAGTCTCAGTCTTGTAGAATCGTACACTGTGGCTGGGCTGACCACTATTCTTGTGATACATTGTGGCCAAAATATCAGTTATAGCCTTCACCCTTCTGAAACAGAAATATAGCTAGGTTGACTGAAGTTATGAAAATAGGCTACCATCATATTTTGCCTGTAGCAAGTTGAACTTCTACAAAATGTCAAAGGATTAAAGAGTTGATAGATTAAGTTGTTGATGATGATGATGGTGGTGGTGATCAGCATCATGAAAACATTTATTGTTCTAAAGCTGCAAATGCATGACGTTCAATTGGCAGAGAAATGGTTGAAATTTGTTTTTTTAAACCCGGTCGAACTGTTGCCACAAAGTTGGAAGCACAGAATCATCTAAAATGTCTTTGTATGCTGTTGGATAAAAAAAAGTTTAAACCCAGTCGAAATGAGAGTGGGAATCAAATTGTCAATTGCTTCCTCCCTCATTGATCTAATAACATTGGACAGGTCAAAGCAATACAGTATGAATTGATATACAATCTGTAATTTAAAAAACATGACAGGGATAATCCTAAATAGATAGGGATGGATTTTTGACATGAGCTAAAGGTGATTTATTTTCAACATCACATTTCCATTTATTCTGTCTAACTGTGAAAGATCTTCGCTACCACTATGTGGCAGAGGTGGTTATGCCTTCTAAAGATTTCTGGAAAATAGAAATGAATAAGTAGTCATCTATTCAAGCATTTAATAACATCATACAAACATAAAAATGTATACAAATACAAACATATACATCAATGTATTGAGGAAAAACATTCCTTCAATAATAAACAATACACGTTTAAACCATAGATAAGTCACTTTGTTAAATATTAGCCTCATTTTTACAAAAACAAGTATGTACAAAAAGTGGCTTTGAATGAAAAGACAGACAATTTATATCTTCAGCTTGAACAATGACATGTGTGTATCATACAAATTATTCTTATCTTATCCAGTATTCTCTATTAACAGTCTACCTCACTTTCAACATTCTCATTAGTAACTGTATTGCCCATACAAAAACAGTGCTGAAATGTGTTCACAGACCCCATCATTTTCTGAGTCACAAAAGATTATTGAAATCAAACTTGTTGATTTTAATTCAGTCCTGGAAATGTACCTTGTTAAAACCGAGTACATGCTCAGCGTTCAAATTCTGAAATCCTGCCTTAAACTTTCCCTTAAACTAAGTCTCAAGCCGTTTGAAAACATTATTGAATTACCTTGATGACAAGGTCCTTCTAATGTTTGTATTTTCTTTGCTTTAAAGGATGTCAATCATGTTATCGTGAAGCCAAAGTCAAATTTCCACATTGTGTGGTCAATAACATTTTTCTCATTATAATATAAGACCCTATACCTCAGCATCAGAATAGGACTTCTCCTTGCTACGGCTTGTGAGTCCAGAGTTTGTGTAGGTGTGGTTGGACCTTGACACTTCCTCGGTGAAGGCACTCTCCAGAACCGTCAGAATGGACTTGCGCAGCTTATCCTTGAAGTCCTGGCCCATGAACACGTACAGCAGGGGGTTCAGACAGCTGTTGAGGAAGGCCAGGCTGGTGGCTATGGGGACCCCGATGGTGGTGACGTGGTCTAACGTGTAGCTGAACTCAGCGGCCGCGTTGTTCACCATCTCGATCAGGGCCATGATGTGGTAGGGGGCCCAGCACAGGAAGAAAGCTGTGATGACGGCGGCGATGATCTTGAATGGCCGCCCAGAGTGGCTGGCCAGGTTGCGGTTCCTCTTGAGCCGGTGGATGATGACGGCGTAGCAAGTGACGATGATGGCGAAGGGCACCACGAAGCCCAGCAGGAAGCGGGTGACGATCACGGCCTGATGGCGGAACACTCGCAGCTCTGCCACCTCCTTTGTGTCGTAGTCATCGGAGAAAGCAAAGTTGTTGAAGCAGTTGATGATTTCTTCGTTCTTGTAGGACGCCCCGATGTCCCGGAAGACAAAGTAGGGGGAGCTGAGGACCAGGGCCCACAGCCAGACACCCAGACTGATACAGGATGCCTTGCGTATGTTCCGATGGTTCTGGGCCCAGACAGGGCGCACCACGGACACACACCTGTCCACGCTGATGACCACCAGGATGTAGACGCTGGCGAACATGTTGAAGAAGCTGATTGTGGAGTTGAGCTTGCACATGAACTTGCCGAAAGGCCAGTGAAAGTCCATGGCTGTGTAGGTTACGCTTAGAGGCAGGAACGCTGTGAAAAGGAAGTCAGCCACAGCCAGGTTGAGGAACCACACCGTGTTGACCGTCTTCTTCATCTTAAATCCTGTCACCCAGATGACAAGTCCATTTCCCAGAACCCCCAGCACGAAGGCCAGGCAGTAAACGATGAGGGACATGATGTTGAGGGACCGCCGGAGCTCTGCGTGCTCGTCAGCGTAGTCCTCATAGTCGTCTGTCGAGTTGACTGGCGATGAGTCGTTGTGAGACAGCTCTGTCCAGTTCTCAGGATACAAAGGAGTTGTGGTTAAGGCCATCATTGTGTTTGAGAACCTGAGAGAGTAAAGAAAAAAGTAGGTTTATTTTCAGGGAAGAATTAATTATTAATTATCCGCAAAGTTCTCTAATCTGCATAAACCCTTTTAATATTTTCATATTTAGTATGTTGTTCGGATAAATGACCTTCACCACTCTTCAGGCATGCTGCCTTACAATTGATTCCCCCCACTACTTGCTGTTCTTATTTACATCCCCTAGAGTTCACTGACACACTTTAAAAGTGCTGAGAATGCATGAATTTAGCAAAAAATGTGTTGTGCAATAATGTGAAATTTTACTTTACATTAAAATATTGAGAGAATGTTGGAGGAGTTGTTCTGAACAAAAATACCTATTATGTGCAAAGCTGGTTGCCCAATCCCCATATACAGTTGAAGTCGGAAGTTTACATACACTTAGGTTGGAGTCATTAAAACTCGTTTTTCAACCACTCCACAAATTTCTTGTTAACAAACTATAGTTTTGGCAAGTCGGTTAGGACATCTACTTTGTGCATGACGCAAGTAATTTTTCCAACAATTGTTTACAGACAGATTATTTCACTTATAATTCACTGTATCACAATTCTAGTGGGTTAGAAGTTTACATACACTAAGTTGACTGTGTCTTTAAACAGCTTGGAAAATTCCAGAAAATGATGGCATGGCTTTAGAAGCTTCTGATAGGCTAATTGACATAATTTGAGTCAATTGGAGGTGTACCTGTGGGTGTATTTCAAGGCATAACTTCAAACTCAGTGCCTCTTTGCTTGACATCATGGGAAAATCAAAAGAAATCCGCTAAATTGTAGACCTCCACAAGTCTGGTTCATCCTTGGGAGAAATTTCCAAACGCCTGAAGGTACCACGTTCATCTGTACAAACAATAGTACGGAAGTATAAACACCATGGGACCACGCAGCCGTCATACCGCTCAGGAAGGAGACGCGTTCTGTCTCCTAGAGATGAACGTATTTTGGTGCGAAAAGTGCAAATCAAACCCAGAACAACAGCAAAGGACCTTGTGAAGACGCTGGAGGAAACAGGTACAAAAGTATCTATAGCCACAGTAAAACGAGTCCTATATCGACATACCGCTCAGCAAGGAAGAAGCAACTGCTCCAAAACCGCCATAAAAAAGCCAGACTACGGTTTTCAACTGCACATGGGGACAAAGATCGTACTTTTTGGAGAAATTTCCTCTGGTCTGATGAAACAAAAATAGAACTGTTTGGCCATAATGACCATCGTTATTTTTGAAGGAAAAAGGGGGCGGCTTGCAAGCCGAAGAACACCATCCCAACTGTGAAGCACGGGGGTGGCACCATCATGTTGTGGGGGTGCTTTTCTGCAGGAGGGACTGGTGCACTTCACAAAATAGATTGCATCACGAGGAAAGAAAATTATGTGGATGTATTGAAGCAACATCTCAAGACATCAGTCAGGAAGTTAAAGCTTGGTCGCAAATGGGTGTTCCAAATGGACAATGACCCCAAGCATACTTCCAAAGTTGTGGCAAAATGGCTTAAGGACAACAAAGTCAAGGTATTGGAGTGGCCATCACAAAGCCCTGACCTCAATCCTATTGAAAATTTGTGGGCAGAACTGAAAAAGCGTGTGCGAGCAAGGAGGCCTACAAACCTGACTCAGTTACACCAGCTCTGTCAGGAGGAATGGGCCAAAATTCACCCAACTTATTGTGGGAAGCTTGTGGAAGGTTACCCGAAACATTTGACGCAAGTTAAACAATTTGAAGGCAATGCTACCAAATACTAATTGAGTGTATGTAAACTTCTGACCCACTGGGAATGTGATGAAAGAAATAAAAGCTGAAATAAATCATTCTCTGTACTATTATTCTGACAAATCACATTCTTAAAGTAAAGTGGTTGTCACGTCCTGGCCATAGAGAGCCCTCGGGATTCTCTATGGTGTTTTAGGTCAGGACATGACTAGGGGGGTTTTCTATGTTGGAATTTCTATGTTGGTTTTGTGTATGGTTCAGAATTAGAGGCAGCTGATTATCGTTACCTCTAATTGGGGATCATACCTTAGTGTGTTCTGTTTCCCACCTGCATTGGTGGGATATTGTATTTTGGTTTTGGTGTATTGTTATGATTTGTTGTTTTTTGTATGTTTCACATTTAATAAATATGTGGAACTCTACGCATGCTGCGCCTTGGTCCAGTTATTCGAACGACGATCGTGACAGAATATCCCACCAGTCCAGGAGCAAGCAGCGTGCGCCGAAGGTTAAGGAGAGTTGGACTTGGGAGGAAATACTGGGAGGATGCGAGACCCTTCCTTGGCGGGAGTCGCCGAGGAATAATGAGGGACAGCAACGACGCCGGGGTCCGCGGCCACACGCAGCCCAGGGGCAACCCCAAGATTTCTCCCCTCGGCCGGGCCGAGGCGAGAGCCAGAGCCCGAATGGGAGACTATCGAGGAGTTTAATGAGGGATATCGGAGAGAGGTGTTGGCTAGGAGTATGCTGCAGCGCAGGCGCCCTGAATAGTGTGTCACCAGTCCGGTGCAACCTGTGCCGACTCCACGCACCAGGTCTCCAGTGCGCCAGGTCTCCAGTGTGCCTTCCCAGCCCGGTACGTCCTGTGCCGGCTCCCCGCACTCGCCCTGAAGAGCGTGTCACCAGTCCGGCGCAACCTGTGCCGGCTCCACGCACCAGGCCTCCAGTGCGCCTTCCCAACCCGGTACGTCCTGTGCCGGCTCCCCGCGCTCGCCCTGAAGAGCGTGTCCAAGGCCGGAGCCTTCCTCTGTGCCGGTGCCCAGTCCAGGCACGGCGTCCAGTCCCGCTCCAAGGCCGGAGCTTTCCTCTGCGCCGGTGACCAGTCCAGGCACGGCGTTCAGTCCTACTCCTAGGCCGGAGCCTTCCTCTGCGCCGGGGTCCAGTCCGGGCACGGCGTTCAGCCCGGCTCCATGGCCGGATCCGCGGTCTGAGCGGGTGCTACGTCCCACACCGGAGCCGCCACCGACGCTAGTTGCCCACCCGAACCCTCCCCATCTAAGTTCAGGTTTTGCGGCCAGAGTCTGCACCTTTGGGGGGGTGGGGGGGGGTACTGTCACGTCCTGGCCATAGAGAGCCCTCTGGGTTCTCTATGGTGTTTTAGGTCAGGACGTGACTAGGGGGGTTTTCTATGTTGGAATTTCTATGTTGGTTTTGTGTATGGTTCCCAATTAGAGGCAGCTGATTATCGTTACCTCTTATTGGGGATCATACTTAGTGTGTTCTGTTTCCCACCTGCATTGGTGGGATATTGTATTTTGGTTAGTGCGTGTGAGCGCTACGTGTATTGTTACAATTTGGTTTTTTTGTATGTTTTCACATTTAATAAATATGTGGAACTCTACGCACGCTGCGCCTTGGTCCAGTTATTCGAACGACGATCGTGACAGTGGTGATCCTAACTGACCTAAGACAGGGAATTTTTACTAGGATTAAATGTCAGGAATTGTGAAAAACTGACTTTAAATGTATTTGGCTAAGGTATATGTAAACTTCCGTCTTCAACTGTATACCGGTAATATTTATTTCACAGTGTAACCTGTCCACCTTTGTAGTGCAATCCATCACAGAACGAAGTACTTGTAGAATGAATACAAGTTGTGCAACACTGGGGATTCTGACAAGTAGCCCAATGTGATGAAGCAGACAGACAGTCATAATTAAGGTATTTCTCCTTAACTTACTCTCACATGCCACAAAGGTAGAACATTTTGGAAACTCAATGTGCACTCTATAATTCGTTTTTTGAGGAGTAATTAAGGAGAACGATTTGTTCAGAGTTTCACAGTACAGTAGCCTAGCACTGCTTAAGTTACCTATTTATCCTGTTCGAGTCATTTATTGATTTAGTATTGTTTATTCAAATTTGTTAGAAGGAATTATGGATTAATAATGTATTTTTTTTATTTATTTACATTTCATACCGTTATAGCATTTCTTCCCAATTATTTGTTATTAATAAGTTAATGTTACCCTCAACTGGTATATCATGATCATAAGACATAAGCTACACATACAAATTATTTGAATGTAACTTTTGCTCGGGTAGGCTATTTATTCGCAAAGTTTTTAAAAGGGATGGTACAGAATTTCTATTGTTCTATTCGTTCATCAACTGTTGACGTAGAAGCCTACAAATACCAATGTAATATGATTAGTCCAATGAATGGTGAAAAATGTTATAGACATACCTTGAATAACGTGTATATTCAAATCAGAACAGGCGAACGGAGTTGTCTCTTCGGCTTGAAGGACGTTGTCTGGCACGAAACCGCTACGACTACACTTCTGTAGTCAGGAGCGCAGACTGTAGTATCTTGAAGTGTGTGACGTCAGTTCTTCATATGTTCAGCTGGAAGACAAAGTTGTAAGAGGCACTTCACATTAAATGCGTTTCGAAGGAAAATATCGACATTCTGTGCAAGAAAAACATAATTCAACACGTAACAAATATACATTTTGACACAATGTTTATTGGCTAAGTGTTTGTGTGTAGAGCAACGCATGGCTTACCCACAATGACAAAATGCATTGAAATGTTGACACAGGCATCAAGCTATATAGCCTAACTACACAATTCTCCAAATTAGAACAATTATGAATCAATGGAATTGCGACTGATCAGCAACAGTGGTGTCCACGCTTAAAAACCGTGGGTACAATTTTCTCATTATGGAGAAGGCAAGTGGTATACGACAGTCATGATGACTCGTCGACGTTGATAGATGCCGCGTTCAAATGCTATTCGGAACCAGGAAACTGATTCGTTGAACGTCGCACGTGTATAACTACAACTACATAGCAAGTCGTACGTTTCAAAGTGTCCTAGTTCCGACTAGTACGTGAACGCAGCACAAAACCAAGGAACGTCCGCGGGAAACTGCGGCGGAGGAGAAGTAGATAAATGTAACCAAAGAAAATGCTGCCATTTCCTTTGAGGGTAGAAATGGTCTTTATATAGCTAAGTGACTATGCTGCAATATTACCTCATTATCTACAATCTATCCACTTATTATGGTTGAAAGCCAAATGGGTCTTCCTATAGGTACATTGAAACTTGAATTGCCTATTGGGAGTATCTATAGATTTGTTGGTGATTTTCAGCATAGTTTGTAGAGATGTTTTAGGTTGCAATTAGTCCTATCAACAATATACACTGAGTATACCAAACATTAGGAACACCTTCCTAATATTAAGTTGCGTCAATTCTTCTGGGATGGACTCTACAAGGTGTTGAAAGCTTTCTATAGGGATGCTGGCCCATGTTGACTCCAATGCTTCCCACAGTTGTGCCAAAGTGGCTGGATGTCCTTTGGGTGGTGGACCATTCTTGATCACACAGGAAACTGTTGAGCGTGAAAAACCCAGTAGCGTTGCAGTTCTTGACACAAAACTTTGCGCAAGGCACTTACTACCAAACCCCATTCAAAAGCACTTAAATATTTTGTCTTTCCCATTCACCCTCTGAATGGCACACATACACAATCCATGTCTCAATTGTTTCAAGGCTTAAAAGTTTTATTTTTTACCTGTCTCCTTACCTTCATCTACACTGATTGAAGTGGATTTAACAAGTGACATCAATAAGGGATCAAAGCTTTCACTTGAATTCACCTGGTCAGTCTATGTCATGGAAAGAGCAAGTGTTCTTAATGTTTTGTACACTCAGTGTATGTCAATCTGTGAGTGAATTAGCCTATGTTCTGTTGCTGCCTGGCCAGCTGTCCAGGAACAATGTCATGCACCTTGATGCATAAGCCTGTTACCATTTATGTGGTTTTGTATGGCAATGACAACAGTATTCAGAATAGATGGCTAAAGCCCTACAGACCTTGAGCCAGACTACCTATAAAGGCCACCAACTCCTAAACCCATACCTGAAAAGGGGGGCTGTGGCCTGCATGACTGTAATGTGTTTCGCTCATTGTGGGGTGAGCTCATGTTTGCTTGAGGTTCAGTGTAATAACTCTGTGTTGACTGTTTGAATCAACATCTGGACATATACACTACCGTTCAAAAGTTTGTGGTCACCTTGAAATTTGCTTGTTTTTTTTAAAGAAAAGCATTTTTTTTGTCCATTAAAATAACATCAAATTGATCAGAAATACAGTGTAGACATTGTTAATGTTGTCAATTTATTTTTTATTTCACCTTTATTTAACCAGGTAGGCAAGTTGAGAACAAGTTCTCATTTACAACTGCGACCTGGTCAAGATAAAGCAAAGCAGTTTGACACATACAACAACACAGAGTTACACATGGAGTAAACAAACATACAGTCAATAATACAGTAGAAAAAACAAATCTAAATGACTATTGTATTTGGAAATCTAAATGGCTATTGTAGCTGGAAACGGCTGATTTTTAATGGAAAATCTACATAGGTGTACAGAGGCCCATTATCAGCAACAATCACTCCTGTGTTCCAATGGCACTTTGTGTTAGCTAATCTAAGTTTATCATTTTAAAAGGCTAATTGATCATTATAAAACCTTTTTGCAATTATGTTTGCACAGCTGAAAACTGTTGTTCTGATTATAAAGCAATAAAACTGGCCTTCTTTAGACTAGTTGAGTATCTGGAGCATCAGCATTTGTGGGTTCGATTACAGGGTCAAAATGGCCAGAAACAAAGACCTTTCTTCTGAAACTCGTCAGTCTATTCAGCATCCTGGAGTCGCCTATTCACTGTTAATGTTGAGACTGGTGTTTTGGGGGTACTATTTAATGAAGCTGTCAGTTGAGGACTTGTGAGGCATCTGTTTCTCAAACTAGACATTCTAATGTACTTGTCCTCTTGTTCAGTTGTGCACCGGGGCCTCCCACTCCTCCCACTCCTCTTTCTACTCTGGTTAGAGCCAGTTTTTGCTGTTCTGTGAAGGGAGTAGTACACAGCGTTGTACGAGATCTTCAGTTTCTTGGCAATTTCTCACATGGAATAGCCTTCATTTCTCAGAACAAGAATAGACTGACGAGTTTCAGAAGAAAGTTATTTGTTTCTGGCCATTTTGAGCCTGGAATCGAACCCACAAATGCTGATGCTCCAGATACTCAACTAGTCTAAAGAAGGACAATTTTATTGCTTCTTTAATTAGCACAACAGTTTTCAGCTGTGCTATCATGATCGCAAAAGGGTTTTCTAACGATCATTTAGTCTTTTAATTAGCACAACAGTTTTCAGCTGTGCTAACATAATTGCAAAAGGGTTTTCTAGCGATCATTTAGTCTTTTAAAATGATAAACTTGGATTAGCTAACACAACGTGCCATTGGAACACAGGAGTGATGGTTGCTGATAATGGGCCTCTATGTACGGCTACGTAGATATTCCATTAAAAATCAGCCGTTTCCAGCTACAATAGTCATTTACAACATTAACAATGTCTACACTGTATTTCAGATCAATTTGATGTTATTTTAATGAACAAAAAATGTGCTTTTCTTTCAAAAACAAGCACATTTCTAAGTGACCCAAAACTTTTGAACGGTAGTGTGCATGTTTTTATATTCCTCTCTGCACTGCCAAGCAAGTGACAAGCAACTCACAGCATCTGTCAGTAATTTGGTGCGGCCACCACAGCTCTCTCAAATGGCAGGTTACTCCCTCCATTGCTGTGTCCACTGAGTCCTGAGCTGGACATTATGGGCATAATGTTGCCTCTGCATTTTAGAAACTCGCACACTCACATTAACATCTGCTAACCATGTGTATGTGACCAATATAATTTGATTTGTCCCCTCCAAGCTTGTCACCAAGCTTAGTACTCTGGGTTTGAACACCTCCCTCTGCAACTGGATCCTGGACTTCCTGATGGGCCAACCCCAGGTGGTGAGGGTAGGCAACATCATCTCCGCTACGCTGACCCTCAACACAGGAGTGTGTACTTAGTCCCCTCCTGAACTCCCTGTTCTCCCATGACTGTGTGGCCATGCACGACTCCAACACCATCATCAAGTTTGCTGATGACACGACGATGGTAGATCTGATCACCCCGGGACAATGAGTCAGCCTACAGGGAGGAGGTCAGTGACATGGCAGTGTGGTGCCAGAGTAACAACCTCTCTCTCAATGTCAGTAAGAGAGTTTCAAGTTCCTCGGTGTCCAAATTACTAAAGACTTAAAATGGTCCTAACCCACTCGCACAGTTGTGAAGAAGGCACGACAGTGCTTCTTCCCCTCAGGAGATTGAAAAAGTTTGGCCTGGATTGTGGCCTGGTTTGTAGCCTGGATGGCAGATGGGCTGTCCACACCACCCTCTGTAGTACCATGCAATCGAGGACGGTGCTATTGCCATACCAGGCAGTGATGCAGCCAGTCAAGATGTTCACAATTGTATAGCTGTAGTACTTATTGAGGATTTTAAGTCTAACACCAACATGCTCTTGAATAGCTTCTATCCCTAAACAATAAGACTGATAAATAGCTACATTGACTATCTGAGTTAACCTTGTATCTTTATTGACCTTTTATTTGTATGTTTGCACTGTCTCTATGCACACTCACAGGGCCCTACACACTCACACACACACTCACTCCATCATCTGCTCACTCACACATAATATGTACAGTGAGGGAAAAAAGTATTTGATCCCCTGCTGATTTTGTACGTTTGCCCACTGACAAAGAAATGGTCAGTTTATAATTTTAATGGTAGGTTTATTTGAACAGTGAGAGACAGAATAACAACAAAAAAATCCAGAAAAACGCATGTGAAAAATGTTATAAATTGATTAGAATTTTAATGAGGGATTATGATCTCTCTCTTTCACAACCGCTTATAATGATGAGACAACAACAGAAATGGGATGAATCCCACTTAAGATTTATCAGTGCATACATCCATAGACCCACCCACACATAGCCCAGACCAGGCCAGGGAGGGGAGATCAGCCCTGAAGTACTGTGTGTAGCTTACATGTGTCCTCCTCCGCTCAACAAACCACCTGAACTAAACCGTAGGGGAGAGGAACATGGGAATATCATAATCAGTCCAATCTGTAGACATGGAGGTGGGTGAGTGCTGACTGCTGAGATTGCAGATTCCGCCTCCGTCTCTTCTTCCCAAGGAGCTGTGAGCCGAGCCCTGCCACAAACACACACAGTCCAAACAGGAGGAAGTACAGAACTTTGGATCAACATCCAATTCGGCTCATTTCCTCCCACTTGTCCCCCCTCACCGTTCATTATACACCCACACCACACAGACAAGCATACATCTGTGGGGGAGGGCGGTTGTGAATTTTGGCTGATGCTTTGTGGACCTTTCTCCATCTCCACTGAAAGTTGTCCAAAGTGTTTAAACAAGTGCTGGCAGACATTATGATGTTGGACATGGATCATGACCTAGAGTTTGGGAACCAGTTTATGCTGATCCTTTAAGGGGGCTGAACTTGTTTTATGTTTCAATTCTCCTCATTAGGAAATGCAACTGAGATTGAGACTTGGGTCTTGGAGGTGTGCTTTGATGTGGGTGTCTCTTGTGTGTGTGTTCGAACGTGGGAAGAGTTTGGACTTTCACTCTGCCAAAACAGTACACAGTTACAGTCTAACCAGGTTCTTGGACATTTTTCCATGGCACACATACACACTCTGACTCGGCACAATACTGCTTGGTGCTTGTCGTCATTGACTATCCAATGCATTTGCACTCCAGACACTTGTCTGCACATTGCTTGAACGCAATCAAATCCAAAAGCTTGGAGCAATCAAACTTATTTCACAGGGTGAGCGGCTAGCGTTTACCCAACCCAAAACTGGATCCCCAGCCAGTGAACATACCATGCAGGAACTCTGCACACTACCAAAGAGCAGACGTGAGGGGGAAGAGAATGAACACCCTCATTTGTGTGTGTGGGAGAACTCATGTCTCTCGTATCATTGGCTTTTTTCACTCATGCATAAGTATTCAGAGTCTGCACATTTTGCCACAGGAGGGCTATCTGACACTTGGACATAAACAGTTTTTTTTTTTTCTGCGGAAAGCAATAAGGGAAATTATTCTCTGTTGATTTATCCTCAAGGAATGCACTTAAATCTGTGCCTATGTAATCTTGAGCTGGTCCAGATGTTACACTTCTGATGGATTTCTTTGTACTGATGTCCGGACCGGATGAAATACTGTATTTAAGTCATATATTTTGCCTTTAAAATAACAACTTTTCTCTCTGGTTATTATTGTTGGAAGTATTATTCTAATTGATTGTTCTCTAGTCATTCTGTGCAGCTCTATAGCAAGTGGTTCAAAACGACAGTGTCTGGAGTGGATATTAATAGCTATCTCTAAGCTATAGTTTGAGGGAAGCTTTTGCAGACCATGTTTTGCCATACTTCTTGATTCACCAACCAAACTTGTAATTAGGCCGGGCTACACAAATACCAATTTGGGCGTGTAAAACAACCAGTGGGAGTTTGAGGGGAATTCAGATTTTTTGGGTAGAGGTTGGGGGAGGGTTGTGAAATGTGGGGGAGGGAGGTGGGACTGGGGTTGGGGTTTTTATTCTTCACAGCTGCTGTATTGAGAGGGTGTGGCATCAACAAGAGAGAGCCAGGCTAAATTCACGGTGTTATTGCCTAGCCCAAGGGTAGTGAAAAAACGAATGACATAGCTCACAGCCATGTTGTGATCAACCCTGTGTGTTCGTAGCTGTCGAGGGGGGGAAATGTGGGCTCATTGCTTTTCTACATCTCCCAAATCTGTTTGTTGAGGGAGTAAAAGCATTTCGGTGTCGCAGAGAGCTGCTGGAGCTCCCAAAACATTCCATTTGTCTTGTCTTGAAGACAGAGAGCCAACACACAGTGGGATTCTTCTGGTCCTATAACCGCCAAAGTTTGTTGATCTAGTTGCGGTGCTGACTGGAAATCAGGCTGTAGTGTCGTGTGGAGAGGTCAGGAATTTTGTTTTATAGTCAAAATGACTGCCAACCTTACCCTCACTGCACAAACCCGCTACGTTTTTCCCCCAAGTTTCACCACACAAATGAAGAAAGAGCTGATCGTCACTACCCCAAACCACTTCCTTATATGCAGTATGTCCCTACTTCCGACCACAATGCCAGCCCACCTGGGCAGACCTAAGGGACACCGAATGATCAAACATGGCACAGATTGACATCATACAAGATGACGGGGACATGTGCCATACAGATCTGTGGCAGAGGACCATCTGACAGTCTGTGTCCCAGCGAATCTGGGAGAAAGGGGGGAGGGAGGGAGGGATGGATGGATGGTTGGATGGGTAGGGAGGGTTGGGACGGGGGAGGGTGAAACAGGAGGAGGAGGAGGAGCAAGCCCCAAATGGTGAAGATGAAGAGAAATATAAGGGCTGTTGTCCCTCGTTGGACTAAAAGGGTTGTGGAAAAAATGTGAGCAGTGGCGTTGGCCCACTGTCAAGGTCAATAGCCTCCTCGGGCCGCATAAGAGAGGACTGTGACATATTTCTTGCTGCTTTTCCCCTGCCTGTTGACCACATCCATTGAGCTCTGTTTTGCGGAGCATCAAGAAAGCGGGCATCTGGGTGACACATGGTACAGTGTGTACACCACTGTGTGCACTCCCATGTCGGGTGACTAAATAAGACTTTTTACACAGATTTTCATCTTTGCTATCAGAAGAGGAAAGCACTACTTCCTGCTTATTGCAAAATTGTGTAATTTAGCAGGTCCTGTGGTTGTTGCTGGTTGATGCTGGTGAAAGATCCACCCAACCCAACTGTTGACAGAAACAATCTAAAGGCTGATAGAGCTATTTGATTGTCCCGAACAATATGCTGCCATTGTTTTCAACTGTAATTCTATTTTTATATTTTTTATTCTGTAGCGAAAATAATCCAGTTGAGAAACCATCCATCAATGTCAACATAGTCAAGGAGCGGAGGTCACAAAATACATTTCAAAATACACAAAGAATGAATGAGGCATTATTCTCCTATACTTAAGATATGCGACAAACAGCAAATGAAGAGAACAACTTGCCTGTGCTGGATGGGAGTGTGTTATATTTAAACCTTAAGTGCATATAATCACAGGGTATGGCTAAATGCACCCTGTTAAGAGCTAATAAACACCTTGGCACACACTGTAGTAGAAGTTTTGTCTACCTCTTACTTTCCTGAAGTAATTGACTCAGGAAAGATATTTTAGATATGTTAATAATACTATTTCAGAGGCATGTAAAGTGAGCTGGACTATATTCGTGCAGGCTATTGTCTGTATAATCTACAGCAAGCTTCAAAAATGTACATCTAAGGTTAGTTTGTTTGTATTTTCTTCTATAATCTGTGATCATAAACCATCAACAAATACTGTGATTACATGTCAATAACGTGTAATTGAATGTTAATTTGTGTTTGAAACCACCTTGTGAAATCGCATTGTCATGAAAAGGACAAACTGTCCCTCAAAAAGAGGAACTTGTGTTTGTTTCTGTACCTCAACATGTCACTTATCTAAAATGAATGACGACTGCAGGAAGTAACCAATTTCTCACATGGAATAGCCTTCATTTCTCAGAACAAGAATAGTTTCAGAAGAAAGTTATTTGTTTCTAGCCATTTTTAGCCTGTAATAGAACTCACAAATGCTGATGCTCCAGATACTCAACTAGTCTAAAGAAGGCCAGTTGAATTGCTTTTTAATCAGCACAACAGTTTTCAGCTGTGCTAACATAATTGCAAAAGGGTTTTCTAATGATCAATTAGCCTTTTAAAATAATAAACTTGGATTAGCTAACACAGGAGTGATGGTTGCTGATAATGGGCCTCTGTACGCCTATGTAGATATTCCATTACAAATCCAGCTACAATAGTCATTCACAACCTTAACAATGTCTACACTGTATTTATGATCACTTTGATGTTATTTTAATGAACAAAACAGGTGCTTTTCTTTAAAAAACAAGGACATTTCTAAGTGACCCCAAACCTTTGAACGGTAGTGTATTTTTGCGAAGAAGAGCATAATTTTCAGCATTACATAACCACATCTATAACTATAACCACATTTTGAGTTATCTGCAGGTCTACCACTCTTGCTCAACATTCTCATGTGTGGCATCATATAGAAATGACACACTGCTATGTTTGGCTTTGAAATGACAGAGATTTAAGGAACCAACCAACACACACTGTCTGATGTTTAGCGCAGGCAGAGTTTTCTATTTTATGACAGACTCATATTCGCCATCAGTTGAGCTTGAATTCACAGTTTCTAAACGGACAAGGAGAAATGTGTGTGAAAACCAATTAGAAAACAGTTTTATTGAAAGCATAATTGAAAACATACAGGACAAACACATCTTAGGAGGAAATTCCAATTGTCAAACAACGCCTGACAAGTCCATTTATTGTTCATTTGAGGACAACTTCCATTCTAGTTGTAGCCTATACACTCTTAGAAATGTTTTTGATATCTAGAACGTAAAAGGGTTATTCGGCTGTCCCCATAGGAGAACCCTTTGAATAACCCTTAAGTTATTTTCCCTTATTGGGGAAAATAACTCCCCGCCACCCCCCTCAGTGGGAGTCACTGATAATAACATAGACAAGTCATGCCTGCATATAATCATATCTAGCTGTAACTACCTTACTGATGCATGAGTAATAGTTAGATCAAATGAGTCTAACTATTACTCATGCATCAGTAAGGTAGTTACAGCAAGATATGATTATATGCAGGCATGACTTGTCTATGTTATTATCAGTGACTCCAACTGAGGGGGGTGGCGGGGAGTTATTTTCCCCAACAGTGTCATTGGTACAAGTTGAGCTCCAAATTGAGATAAAGAAAGTCCTTGAAACAGGTGAGATAAGAGGAGTGAAACGAAAAAAAGAGAGAGGGGAGACACTGATGCTGTCAGCAAAACAGACTGAAACAAGAACATGAAACTTCTCATTCTTCTGGCATTGTTTGGAGGGGCAGGTAGGAATACATAACAGAAGAAAGAATACATAACAGAATACATAACAGAAGAAATTGCTGGTCGATGTTAACACCGGATTCTGATGAAAAACCTAAGACATAATTTAATCTTAATCAGACTTTAATTTTTTTTTATTTCCCTTAGAATTTTAGTTGCTCTTGAGGAGGACAACAAGATTGTAGGAGGGTTTGAGTGCAGGAAGAACTCTGTTCCCTACCAGGGAGCTTGCAAGCCTCCCCCTTTTTCCTCCAAACATAACAATGGTCATTATGGCCAAAAGGTTCTATTTTTGTTTCAGCAGACCAGAGGACATTTCTCCAAAAAGTACAATCTTTGTCCCCATGTGCAGTTGCAAACCATAGTAGGATTGATTATCCACTTTTCGCACCAAAGTACGTTAATCTCGAAGAGACAGAACGCGTCACCTTCCTGAGCGGTATGACGGCTGCGTGGTCCCATGGTGTTTATGCTTGTGTACTATTGTTTGTACAGATGAACGTGGTACCTTCAGGCGTTTGTAAATTGCTCCCAAGAATGAACCAGACTTGTGGAATTCTACAAATTCTTTTCTGAGGTATTGGCTGATTTATTTTGATTATTCCATGATGTCAAGCAACAAGGCACTGAGTTTGAAGATAGGCCTTGAAATACATCCACAGGTACACCTCCAATTGACTCAAATGATGAGAAGCTTCTAAAGCCATGACATAATTTTCCAGAATTTCCAAGCTGTTTAAAGGCACAGTCAACTTAGTGTATGTACACTTCTGACCCGCTGCAATTGTGATACAGTGAATTATAAGTGAAATAATCTGTCTGTAAACAATTGTTGGAAAAATTACTTGTGTCATGCACGAAGTAGATGTCCTAACTGACTTGCTAATACTATAGTTTGTTAACAAGAAATGTGTGGAGTGGTTGAAAAACTAGTTTTAATGACTCCAACCTAAGTGTATGTAAACTTCTGACTTCAGCTGTAGGTGGCAGGGTCTACAGGAAATCACGGACTACAAAAAGAAAACCAGCCACGTCACAGACACCGACGTCACACTTCCAGACAAACTAAACACCTTCTTTGCCCGCTTCGAGGATAATACAGTGCCACCTTCACGGCCCGCTAACAAGGACTGTACCCAGAAGGCAAAGGTAACTTAACTAAATGACTACCACCCCGTAGCACTCACTTCTGCCATCATGAAGTGCTTTGAGAGACTAGTCAAGGATCATATCACCTCCACCTTACCGGCCACCCTAGACCCACTTCAGTTTGCATACTGCCCCAACAGGTCCACAGACGATGCAATCAGCATCATGTTACACACTGCCCTATCCCATCTGGACAAGAGAAATACCTATGTAAGAATGCAAACGGTACAGCCACATGGTTTCTTCACGCATCCTGAGGCTGCATTGATTGTGGCTGGGGATTTTAACAAGGCTAATCTGAAAACAAGGCTCCCTAAATTTTATCAGCATATCGAATGTGCGACCCAGGCTGGCAAAATCCTGGATCATTGTTATTCTAACTTCCGCGACGCATACAAGGCCATTCTCCGCCCTCCTTTCGGCAAGTCTGAACTCCATTTTGTTGCTCCCAGCCTATAGACAGAAACTAAAACAGGAAATGTATGTGCTCAGGTCTGTTCAACGCTGGTCCGACCAATATGATTCCACGCTTCAAGATTGCTTCGAGCACGTGGACTGGGATATGTTCCGGATAGCATCAGACAACAACATTGATGTATACGCTGATTCGGTGAGCGAGTTTATTAGCAAGTGCATCGGTGATGTTGTACCCATAGCAACTATTAAAACCTTCCCCAACCAGAAACCGTGGATTGATGGCAGCATTCACGCAAAACTGAAAGCGTGAACCACTGCTTTTAACCAGGGTAAGGCAACCGGAAACATGACTGAATACAAACAGTGTAGCTATTCCCTCCGCAAGGCAATCAAACAAGCTAAGCGTCAATATAGAGACAAAGCAGAGTCACAATTCAACGGCTCAGACATGAGAGGAATGTGGCAGGGTCTACAGTCAATCACGGACTACAAAAAGAAAACCAGCCCCGTCGCGGACCACAATGTCCTGCTCCCAGACAAACTAAACAACTTCTTTGCTCGCTTTGAGGACAATACAGTGCCACCGACATGGCCCGCTACCAAAACCTGCAGGCTCACCTTCACCGCAGCCAACGTGAGTAAAACATTTAAGTACAGGTGCATCAAAGCTGGGACCGAGAGACTGAAAAACAGCTTCTATCTCAAGGCCATCAGACTGTTAAACAGCCACCACTAACATTGAGTGGCTGCTGCCAACATACTGACTTAAATCTCTAGCCACTTTAAATAATTGAAAATTGGATGGTACAAATGTATCACTAGCCACTTTAAACAATTTTTTTATATAATGTTTACATATCCGACATTACTCATCTCATATGCATACACTGTACTCTATACCATCTACTGAATCTTGCCTATGCCTTTCGGCCATCGACTCAAATCTCTAGCCACTTTAATAATTAAAAAGTGGATGTAATAAATGTATCACTAGCCACTTTAAACGATGCCACTTATATAGTGTTTACATATCCTACATTACTCATCTCATATGTAAATACTGTAGCCTATACCATCTACTGCATCTTGCCTATGCCGGTCAGCCATCGCTCATCCATATATTTATGTGTACATACTCGTATTCATTCCTTTACACTTGTGTGTATAAGGTAGTTGTTGTGAAATTGTTAGATTACTTGTTAGATACTACTGCATGGTCGGAACTAGAAGCACAAGCATTTTGCTACACTTGCATTAACATCTGCTAACCATGTGTATGTGACAAATAACATTTGATTTGATTTGATTTGCTATTCATTGACTACAGCTCAGCAGCACCATAGTACCCACCATAGTACCCTCCAAGCCCATCATCAAGCTGGAGGCCCTGGGTCTCAACCCCGCCCTGTGCAACTGGGTCCTGGACTTTCTAATGGGCCGACCCCAGGTGGTGAAGGTAGGAAATAACATCTTTACTTCGCTGACCCTCAACACTGGGACCCCACAAGGGTGCGTGCTCAGCCCCGTCCCATACTCCCTGTTCACCTACGACTGCGTGGCCATGTACGCCTCCAAATCAATCATCAAGTTTGCAGACGACACAACAGTAATGGGCTTGATTACCAACAATGACGAGATATCGTACAGGGAGGAGATGAGGGCACTGGAAAACAACCTCTCACTCAATGTCAAGAAAACAAAGGAGATGATCGTGGACTTCAGGAAACAGCAGAGGGACTAACCCCCTATCCACATCGAAGGGACAGCAGTGGAGAAGGTGGAAAGTTTTAAGTTCCTCGGCGTACACATCACAGACAAACTGAAATGGTCCACCCACACAGACAGTGTGGTGAAGAAGGCGCAACAGCGCCTCTTCAACCTCAGGAGGCTGAAGAAATTTGGCTTGTCACCCAAAACCCTGACAAACTTTTACAGGCGCACAATCTAGAGCATTCTGTCGGGCTGTATCACAGCCTGGTACGGCAACTGCTCCGCCCTCAACCGCAAGGCTCTCCAGAGGGTGATGCGGTCTGCACAATGCATCACCTTGGGCAAACTACCTGCCCTCCATGACACCTACACCACCCGAGGTCACAGGAAGGCCAAAAAGATCATTGAGGACAACAACCACCCGAGCCACTGCCTGTTCACACCGCTACCATCCAGAAGGCGAGGTCAGTACAGGTGCATTAAAGCTGGGACAGAGAGACTGAAAAACAGCTTCTATCTCAAGGCCATCAGACTGCTAAACAGCAATTACTAACTCAGAGAGGCTGCTGCCTACATTGAGACCCAATCACTGGACACTTTAATAAATGGATCACTAGTCACTTTAAACAATGCCACTTTAATAATGTTTACATATCTTACATTACTCATATCGAATGTATTTACTGTATTTTATACCATATATTACACCTTGCCTATGCCGCTCGGTCATCTCTCATCCATATCTTTATATGTACATATTCTCAATTACAATTTTAGATTTGTGTGTATTAGGTAGTTGTTGGGAAATTGTTAAATTACTTGTTAGATATTACTGCACTGTAGGAACTAGAAGCACAAGCATTTCGCTACACTCGCATTACCATCTGCTAACCATGTGTATGTGACCAATAAAATTAGATTTTTAGTGCAGGACCCTCCTTCCCCTCCAACAACCACAGTATCATCTCCATTCTGGCGATAACCCTGCAGGTTGCCATTGGAGGTCCGTCTGGGGGAGCACAACATCAAGGAGCCTGAGGACACGGAGCAGCACATCATGTCTGCCTGGTTCATCCGCCACCCAGACTACAACTCCGGTACCCAGGACAGTGACATTGCGCTGATGAAGCTAAGCCAGCCTGCTACCCTCAACAGCTATGTGAGCCCTGTGGCCCTCCCCACTAAGTGTGGCACTGCCGGAACCATGTGCCAGGTCTCTGGCTGGGGTGCCTTCGCGCCAGCAATGAAGGCTGTGAGTGGACTTTGTGAGGTACCCTGACACACTGCAGTGTGTGGAGGTCCCCCTTCTGACTGATAACAACTGCCTGGAAGCCTATTTCTTCCAGATGACTGAGAACATGATCTGTGCTGGCTTCATGGAGGGAGGCAAGGACTCCTGCCAGGTAACTGACAGAATAGACCTGTACTGTACTTCTTCATATTTCACTTTCGTGTTTTCACAGTTTTTACCATGATGCAATCACACTGATCTCTGGTTAAATATTTTCTTGTCTCTCTTCATCTTTCTCTGTCACTGAATCTCTCTATCTTATCCTGACACTCTGGCTTGTTGCGCTCTCTCTTTCTTTATCTCTTGCATCACCTCCCCCATCTTTCTCTCTGTCACTCTCTTTCTTTCTCTCTCTCACTATATCTCTCTCTCCACACCTTAGTCAGTCTTCCAGTGTGGGAATATTCTCACAATACAGTAGAATACCCAGATTTGCCAAGTCCGCCCACCATTGAAAAAAAACCCAAGTACCACACCCTTCACCATGACATCATAGTGACCAGGCCAAGGGCTATGTTGGCTCTGTGGCCTGAGGCATCCTATTTGGGTCTGACCTGAGGCGTGTGGATTCATTCACAACAGTGCCGGTGGCTATGGGTGTGGGCCTTCAACGATCTCGTCAACAGATTTCTATGTCCCTAAACATGTAGTCAGGGAAAATAAAGTAGAATGGACAGCTAGGCAGTGGTGCAAAGTACTTAAGTAAAAATACTTTAAAGTATTACTTAAGTCGTTTTTGGGATATCTGTACTTTACATTACTATTTATATTTTTCAACTATTCAACTTTTACTTTTGTTTCACTACATTCCTAAAGAAAATAAGTGACTTTATCCTTCATACATTTTCCCTGACACCCAAAAGTACTTGTTACATTTTGAATGCTTAGCAGGACAGGAACATAGTCCATTTCAATCACTTATCAAGAGAACATCCCTGGTCATCCCTACTTTCTCTGATCTGGCGGACTGACTAAACACAAATGCTTCGTTTGCAAATTATGTCTGAGTGTGGCTATCCGTAAATAAAATAAATTTAATTAAATCCTGTCGGCTTGTTTTCTTAATATGAGGAATTTGAAATTATTTATACTTTTACTTTTGATACTTAAGTATATTTTAGCAATTATATTTACTTTTGATACTTAAGTTTATTTAAAACCAAATACTTTTAGACTTTAACTCAAGTAGTATTTTACCGGGTGACTTTCACTTTTATTTGAGGTATTATTTTCTATTAAGGTACTATATCTTTACTTTTACTCAAGTATGACAATTAGGTACTTTATACACCACTGCAGCTAGGTCTTTCGAGGTCATCGATATTAAACCTGCCAAAATACATATGGTAGTGGTTCCCTAAGTTATTTGCTCTCTGAGGCTGTTGGCGTTTCCTTGTGACCTATGCAAAACCACAAATAAAACCAATATTTTTGGGGTCTGCAACCCAAGCGGAGTTAGCGGTGATTAACCATTGGGTCCCGACTTCCAACCCACCATTTTGGAAACAAGGCAATGTCAAATACTCCCAGGGTTTTACTGTAGTATGTTCCACCTCTTTACCAATGAATATGCATGACTGAGGCAGTATTATAGTATGTCATGTTTCACTGTCACTGAACCAAAACAATGACCCTCAGGTAGATCCATGAGATAAGATATGGTCATATGATCATAAACACTGCTTGATGTGCACATCTCTATGCACCATTCATGTGTGGTGGTGGATATGCATTTCTTAGCCTTGATACTGGCATTGCCTGACAATGTTCAGTACAAGATAAAGGATGCAGGGTTATTATAGTGCCACCAGAGGGCATCATTCAACTTCTTGACAGAGCATGGCAGTGACTGGTCAGGGACAAGGTAGTTGTGATGCAATTTTCCTCAATGGAAATGTATGGTGGAGATGAGAGTAGTGATATTTCCCACACTTTTGGTTGATATTGTATAAGGGGTTTGTGCCATATGTGAATTGTGCTGTTATGTATTTATTGTCTAATCGAAATGCCACAAGTTCCCTATGGGAAGAATTAAGTAGGATATTCTATTTTATTCTACTCTATTCTATGTAATAGTCAAGTGAATAATATCTCAATGCCTGTATTCAAAAAAATGAACTGTAAATAAGTAGCCTACAATTGATCAAGATCAATATTTTTTTGTCGACAACACAAAACAAAAGAAGAGTTTAATTTTCAGAATTACTGTGGTCATTATGGAGGTTTACCCTGTATTAGAGCCATTTGACAAAAGTTATACATTTGACAGCGCGACATATTTGAATCAAAATTGTAATGATTAGAAATTTACAAAATGGTGCATTCCTGAATGAAATCCAACATAACTACTTTTACTGAAGTAAATCTAATCCCTGTTGATTTATATTTGGCGAATTCACTATGGACCTCTTTTCTACTTTGACGCAGCACGTGCTGACTCACAAACCCAATATTAAGGGCGTAATACCTATGATGGTTTGCGTGTTTCTCAAGTTTATAAAGTAATCCAACTTCACGCAAATTGCCAGAGTAGAGAGAGAGTAGGAGACAGAGAGGAAGAGGCATTTCAAGAGTGTAGTATTTTGGCACCAAAGGCAGGTAAGGCTATACATTTTTAATCGAAATATCATTCTTTTTTTTTTACCATTAGAAATACATTTTCGTTTTGCGGTACATTGTCTACGTCACAAAGAAACAAGGTAACTTCTTGATGACATCTTTTGAAGATTGATGGGTCAAATAAAAACAAATATATATATTTTTTCATGATAACGCTTTTGTGGTAGTTTGTCTTTGGTATTTATAGTTATCTGGAACTTACTTGACATAATGATGCCTAAAAAATATATATAATAAACTATCCTAATGGTTAAAATCAAAATCAAATACATTTTGTAGACACAGTATTGTTGACATAAAAATACTTGAAATAATGATTAGCCTTTTTACAGCCTTTATTACACAAAGTCTTGTAACTTTCAGTTGTATAAAAGGTAGCATAATTCAATCAATCAATTCACTTAATTCAATACATGAAATCTAATCTTTAATTTAGCCTATTTGTTCCTGTTTCAATGTATTTATCTTCAATGTTCATCTTCATTGATTGACAACAGGTATCTAAAGGGGGAAAAAATGGAACTGAAACCGTTACTAAGGCGGGTGGGCTCAAAAGTCCGTGCCATCCTGACATTCCTCTTTGCCCTGGTGGTGCTGGGGGTGATGGTGTGGGCCTACGTCCAGGGCTTCCAGCTGGCCACCTCCCCGTATGGCATCATCTCCTTTGGCTTCTACGGCCTCCTGCTGGGACTCCACATCCTAGTCCAGAGCTTTTTCGCCTTCGTGGAGCACCGCCGCATGAGGGCCCGAAGCAAGGCCTGCACCTTCACCAAGACCATCGGTTTCACTATCTCAGCCTACCAGGAGGACCCAGAATACCTGCGCAAGTGCCTCAACTCCATTCGGACCCTCAAGTACCCTCCAGAGCTGCTGCGGGTCATCATGGTGGTGGATGGGAACTCGGAGGACGACCTCTACATGCTGGAGATGTTCAGGGAGGTGTTTGCAGACCAGGACCCTGGCTGTTACGTGTGGAGGAATAACTACCACACATGGGACCCCACCCAGACCCAGGAGGGGGGTATCCCCGGGGTGATAGGCCCCGCCGGAGACGCTAGTTATGGGCTGGGAGAGGACCCCCAGAGGAGGGAGGTGGAGGATCTGATCAACAGCAGGAGGTGTGTGTGCATCATGCAGAAGTGGGGTGGAAAGAGGGAGGTGATGTACACAGCATTCAAGGCACTGGGACTGTCGGTGGACTACATACAGGTGAGGAGCTTATTTACATCTCTTTGTATGGCTCTTGACATTAGGGAAATACTGCATTTAATCTCTCTCTCTCCTCCAGGTGTGTGACTCTGACACCAAGCTAGACCCCTTGGCTACGGTGGAGCTGTGTAAGGTTCTGGAGAGCAACCAGAAGTACGGGGCGGTGGGAGGAGACGTGATGATCCTCAACCTCAAGGAGTCCTACATCAGCTTCATGAGCAGCCTGCGCTACTGGATGGCGTTCAACATCGAGAGGTCCTGCCAGTCCTTCTTCAACTGTGTCTCCTGCATCAGCGGCCCCCTGGGTAAGGAAATTACACTTTCCTGTGACCGCGATAAACATGAGTCATAATGTTGCTTCTCTTCTTTATGTTACTGGGAGTCGTGTAATATTACTATGTTATTTGCATTCATTAACATAACTAGTGATACAATTTGAATGTACATGCATGTAAACTGCAGTACTATAACAGAGATTTGGTTTCATCCTCAGGTCTGTACAGGAATGACCTGCTCCAGCAGTTCTTAGAGTCCTGGTACAACCAGAAGTTCCTTGGGACTCACTGTACATTTGGGGATGACAGACATCTCACCAACCGCATGCTCAGCATGGGCTATGCCACCAAGTGAGTATACATTTCTTCACAAATACTCCTCATACACAAATAAACTGAATCACAACACTTTACTGGAGATGATAAGATGATAATAGAGTCATTCATCATCATCCATCCTCTGCTCTCAGATACACGGCCCGCTCTAAGTGCTACACGGAGACGCCAGGCCAGTTCCTCCGGTGGCTCAACCAGCAGACGCGCTGGACCAAGTCTTACTTCCGCGAGTGGCTCTACAACGCCATGTGGTGGCACAAACACCACCTGTGGATGACCTACGAGTCCATCGTCTCTGGTGTCTTCCCCTTCTTCGTCACGGCCACCATCATCCAGCTGTTCTGGACAGGCACCCTGTGGGACATCCTCTGGGTCCTCTGTTGCATCCAGCTCATCGGCCTGATCAAGGCGGCCTATGCCTGCATCCTGCGCCGTGACCTGGTCATGGTGTTCATGTCCCTCTACTCTGCCCTCTACATGACCAGCCTGCTGCCCGCCAAGTACTTTGCCATCATCACCATGAACAAGAGCAGCTGGGGCACGTCGGGCCGCCGCAAGATGGTTGGGAACTACATCCCCCTGCTGCCTCTGTCGGTGTGGGCGGCCATCTTGCTGGGCGGGTCCTGCTACACCATCTACAAGGAGAGCCAGAAGGGCTGGTTCACGCCGGCTAAGGTACTAGAGACCAGGTTTCTGATCTACGGCTGTGCAGCGTACATCTGCTACTGGTTCCTCATGATCTTCCTCTACTGGGTGTGGTTCCGCAGGCTGTGTAGGAAACGCTCCCAAAGTTATGACGTTAGCGTATAGGGACAGTTTTCTATACAAGGGAAAAAGAGACTGGATATTTAGTATTTATTTAGTATTTTGTGCATCAAAGATTTTTCATTTATTTATTTCATCTTGTGGTACAGTAGCTGTTTGTGAACAGATAACCTTTATACAGCTGCTAAATCAACTGAATCATAGAATATATAAATGTATATAATGTACTATATATGAGAACAATTACCTAGACTCTGGGAAGCTTCATCCAGAATAGTGTCAAAGATGAGAATATATTGTTGATAACTACAGTTTGCCGTGCTACTGAAGATGGAGAAATTAGTTGTTAAGTGTGTGAATATTTGACATGCAGATGTCTTTACATATACTTTATAACTGAAACTGTATATGGAAGCAATATAGTATACCTCTCAGGAGTCCTCTCAGCAGTTTATGATATATAAGACTAAAAATCTATTCTAGATGGCCCTTGATTTGCTGTTGCTTATTTCTACTGACTGCCTAACGAACAAAGTGTTACATTTATTTAATATAAGGATTTGTAATCTCTCTTGAGCACAACATGATTGAACTGTTATTAGATCACGCTGTATATGACTTGATATGTGCCTTACACAAAAAAATACCATATCAGACACTTAGTAGCTTTTCTTTGTTTTTAAATATACTTCTCTCAATAATGCACTGGAAATTGGACTGGAATTTAATTTCTTTTAAACATGACCTTGGAAGAAAACTAGCAAAATGTATTGTGGTTCTAAGTGAAAATATTTATTTCAGTGTAAATAATAGTGACAGACTCCGTAGGAAGACAATTAGACAATCATACATGTGATATCCACTCCCAGGGATGCTTTGTGAAGCCCTGTGAAATAGACGGACAATTGTTCTGCTGTCATGTTGAGTATAAACATGAGAGATGCACTTGGCTCGGTTTGAACTGAACTGACTGAGCACATGTATAGATTATGCAAATGTTTCATTGTATGTGATGATTTCCTTTGTCATATTATTTTGCAAATGTGAATGATGTATGTATGTTTTGGGAATTTGATAAAAATGAGAAAATAAAAATTAAGTATTTTATGAAAAAAATGAAGTACAGTACCCTACTGTTGATTTATTGAGGAGGGATTGTTTTGGCTACCACACCCATCTCTCAATGATCCTATCAATCTAGGATGTTGAAATCGGTGTCTTAATGGTTGCTTCATCTGACTCCACTGTCAATGCTAACTATACCCCTGATTTCCCTGACAGTTGAGAGGTAAGGTAACCATTGTCAGAAGGGAAGAAAAATACAGTCATTCCAATGATTTTTATAACCCATACTCTACCATTTATTCCTTTGCTGTAGACCCTAATACTGGCCCCTAGCTTGCAATGGAACGTCTGCATGATGTACTATCCACTAATGGTTCTGTTGACTGTAGGAAAGACGTGACCTTTTCATTGAGCAACACATGATAATCTGAGAAATTAGAGGTTCTGTTAGAGACATCTATCATCAGGAGGGTAATCGATGCTCATCAAGAGGTTTAATTACTGATGTAGAGTCAACATTTCTGACCTCTCAGGGCAGTTAGAGGGCCAGTTGCTTTGCATTGGTTTCATTTGACTGGTGGAGGGAGGAGTCTTTGTTGCTGTTTTTGTACCATACAAACTTTTTATGACAGGTCTGGGTTCTAAAAGAGGCTGAAATTGCAATATACAGTTAATTACTATATATATTAATTGTCTAAGTGACACCCATTTGTTTTTAAACGCTGTTATGTAACACTAACAGAGCGTTAAAGAGCCTGTCTTGCAGAGAAAATAGTAGCTGTGTGAAACATCATGCTGGGGGCAGCAGATAGTCTAGCGGTTAAGAGTGTTGGGCCAGTAACCGAAAGGTTGCTGGTTTGAATCCCCGAGCCGGCAAGGTTGAAACATCTGGTGTTCTGCCCTTGAGCAAGGCAGTTAACCCCCAACAGCAACTGGTGACGTGGATGTCAATTAAGGCAGATCTGCGCACCTCTCTGATTTAGAGGGTTTGGGTAAGACAAATTTCAGTTGAATACATTCAGACTAGGCATCCCCTTTCCCAATCATGACAAACTGAACAAACTTGTCAGAGCTAACTTTAAAGATCATAAGCAATTCTATAAGTGAATACCTTGTGATGTTATCAACATTTTAATAAAGCAATAACAGATATATTGCTCTGACAGTGATGAATGTTCTTGACTGATTAGAGGTCTTTCATTTATAGATGTGCAACAGAACGAAATGAACACTACAACAGCATTAAATAAAATCAAATGTTATTTGTCACATACACATGGTTAGCAGATGTTAATACGAGTGTAGCGAAATGCTTGTGCTTCTAGTTCCGACCATGCAGTAGTATCTAACAAGTAATCTAACAATTTCACAACAACTACCTTATACACACAAGTGTTAAGGAATGAATACGAGTATGTACATATAAATATATGGATGAGCGATGGTCGAACGGCATAGGCAAGATGCAGTAGATGGTATAGAGTACAGTATCTACATATGAGATGTGTAATGTAGGATATGTAAACATTATATAAAGTGGCATCGTTTAAAGTGGCTTGTGATACATTTATTACATCCACTTTTTAATTATTAAAGTGGCTAGAGATTTGAGTCAGTATGTAGGCAGCAGCCACTCAATGTTAGTGATGGCTGTTTAACAGTCTGATGTCCTTGAGATAGAAGCTGTTTTTCAGTTTCTCGGTCCCAGCTTTGATGCACCTGTACTGACCTCGCCTTCTGGATGATAGCGGGGTGAACAGGCAGTGGCTTGGGTGGTTGTTGTCCTTGATGATCTTTTTGGCCTTCCTGTGACATCGGGTGGTGTAGGTGTCCTGGAGGGTAGGTACAGTGGGGAAAAAAAGTATTTAGTCAGCCACCAATTGTGCAAGTTCTCTCACTTAAAAAGATGAGAGAGGCCTGTAATTTTCATCATAGGTACACTTCAACTATGACAGACAAAATGAAGAAAAAAAATCCAGAAAATCACATTGTAGGATTTTTAATGAATTTATTTGCAAATTATGGTGGAAAATAAGTATTTGGTCAATAACAAAAGTTTATCTCAATACTTTGTTATATACCCTTTGTTGGCAATGACAGAGGTCAAACGTTTTCTGTAAGTCTTCACAAGGTTTTCACACACTGTTGCTGGTATTTTGGCCCATTCCTCCATGCAGATCTCCTCTAGAGCAGTGATGTTTTGGGGCTGTCGCTGGGCAACACGGACTTTCAACTCCCTCTAAAGATTTTCTATGGGGTTGAGATCTGGAGACTGGCTAGGCCACTCCAGGACCTTGAAATGCTTCTTACGAAGCCACTCCTTCGTTGCCCGGGCGGTGTGTTTGGGATTATTGTCATGCTGAAAGACCCAGCCACGTTTCATCTTCAATGCACTTGCTGATGGAAGGCGGTTTTCACTCAAAATCTCACGATACATGGCCCCATTCATTCTTTCCTTTACACAGATCAGTCGTCCTGGTCCCTTTGCAGAAAAACAGCCCCAAAGCATGATGTTTCCACCCCCATGCTTCACAGTAGGTATGGTGTTCTTTGTCCTCCAAACACGACGAGTTGGGTTTTTACCAAAAAGTTATATTTTGGTTTCATCTGACCATATGACATTCTCCCAATCCTCATCTGGATCATCCAAATGCTCTCTAGCAAACTTCAGACGGGCCTGAACATGTACTGGCTTAAGCAGGGGGACACGTCTGGCACTGCAGGATTTGAGTCCCTGGCGGCGTAGTGTGTTACTGATGGTAGGCTTTGTTACTTTGGTCCCAGCTCTCTGCAGGTCATTCACTAGGTCCCCCCGTGTGGTTCTGGGATTTTTGCTCACCGTTCTTGTGATCATTTTGACCCCACGGGGTGAGATCTTGCGTGGAGCCCCAGATCGAGGAAGATTATCAGTGGTCTTGTATGTCTTCCATTTCCTAATAATTGCTCCCACAGTTGATTTCTTCAAACCAAGCTGCTTACCTATTGCAGATTCAGTCTTCCCAACCTGGTGCAGGTCTACAATTTTGTTTCTGGTGTCCTTTGACAGCTCTTTGGTCTTGGCCATAGTGGAGTTTGGAGTGTGACTGTTTGAGGTTGTGGACAGGTGTCTTTTATACTGATAACAAGTTCAAACAGGTGCCATTAATACAGGTAACGAGTGGAGGACAGAGGAGCCTCTTAAAGAAGAAGTTACAGGTCTGTGAGAGCCAGAAATCTTGCTTGTTTGTATGTGACCAAATACTTATTTTCCACCATAATTTGCAAATAAATTCATTAAAAATCCTACAATGTGATTTTCTGGATTTTTTTTCTTCATTTTGTCTGTCATAGTTGAAGTGTACCTATGATGAAAATTACAGGCCTCTCTCATCTTTTTAAGTGAGAGAACTTGCACAATTGGTGGCTGACTAAATACTTTTTTTCCCCACTGTAT